>VZTO01009921.1:60769-79368 GCA_013400615.1 Syrrhaptes paradoxus
CAGACCTGACACTTAATGGCTCAGCTCCTGAATCCATATGGGGTATATTTAACTGCAATTTTTCTTCAATTCACTATGGGTGCAGACACTTAGCTTTACACACCAGATCTGAAAGCATTGGTTATAGTTCAGATAAAATTGTATCACTGGGTGGGAAACCATAATCTCAGAACTGGTGAAAGACCACGTTCCTTTTAGATTGTACTACATAGCAGAAATAGAAGAAATATTTAAAAGGTATTGAAGGTTTTTTTGGTTTGTGTGGTTTTTTTTGTTTGTTTGTTTTTCAACTTTCAAATGAAAGCTGTGGAAAATGATGACACATGACTTTTCACGAAGGAAAGTTTTGCTGATGCTATTGGTGAGCAGACAAGAAGATTTTCAAACCTAACTTATGTTTATATAATGAAGCATGTGTTTTTCTTTGTTTTATAATCTGGGTTAGAGGATGTTTGGAGACTTGGAGGAGTGGGTAGGAAGTGGAGAGTAATTATTTGATTTAAATTTATTTTACACTCTTGCTCTTTAGAGCTGCGCTGAGGGAAGCAGACACTCTTGTGTGGAAAATAGATGTTTGGCTTTGTTTGGAAGTACAATGATTAGGTTTGTATTGCAGTTTCTGAGTACTAATGCTTTAGAAACAGACATTTGGATGCTTGCCAAAGCTTGCTTCTTATCACACTTAATGATTCAGGGTAGAAGTCATCAGGAGGCTGGGATGAAGATCATGGAGCCCATGGTGGTTTGGGTAAAGCAGCACTGCATCTCTGCCATGTGTAAATAGTATGTTTTAGCAACCCTGAGAGTGTTTATTTTAAAAAACTCTACTGGTCAAGTGCATGGTTGGTTCAGTTTAATGTATCTGCCCCAGAGAGAGGATGCCAACATGACATTATACTTATAGAAGGTCACCAAACTGCTGGCCAGTGACAAATCTGTGAGATGAGCTGCCAGTGGCTGGATTAAAAGCTGCTAGTCAAGGGGATTTAACTGGGCGTGTGGGGAGGAGGAGGTGCTCCTCACAAATGTTCTTGTAGTTTAGGTGTTTCTAAAATAGATACAACAGATTTGTGACAAGTAAGTGAATGTTTCATAGCTTTTGCCTCATAACTGCTAGGGACTGTCTCTGTTGTTGCTCAGCTTTTGCTCAGAATGGCAGGTTACTTTGGAGGAAACCGATCACCTCAAAGATTTTTACATGATGTTTCAGACTGGAATTCAAAGCTAAATTACAAATACCTGTCTTTTTAACTTCTAAGATCTAAACTTTGTTTGGGAATTCTTGTGCAGATTAGTACTTGCATTGTTTTTCTGAATAATTTTTTTTAATTGTCTGTTTGGAATATGAAGTTGTACACTTTTGCTCCATGTCAGTAACTTGTGTTGAAATNCGTGTGGGGAGGAGGAGGTGCTCCTCACAAATGTTCTTGTAGTTTAGGTGTTTCTAAAATAGATACAACAGNTGGACAGGTGACCTGGAGGGGTTGGGGCGGATGGGGAGATGGGAGAAGAAACCAAGCCTTATGATGTTGTTTCAGAAAGCATTTGAGAATTGTCTCACAGCATACCAGTTTCAGCTTCAATTTCAGATGTCAGGGTAATTTTTTGAATGCGTACAGTAATTGATTAGTGTTATTATGACTTTATCTCATAGCAGTTAGCAGGAGATAAGTATGGTAGTTTTTTTCTTTTTTTGTATCAGGAAGTAGTTAAATACAGTACCGATGTAGTCTTTTTCTTTGATCTCATTTTTTTTTAATCTGTTTTGTTATTACCTTCCACTCCTTTTCCATCCACTCCTCTTGTATTTACAGGTGGTTGCCCAGTCCTCTTGTTAGTCTGCTCCTGTACAACACCATACCATGTTTAGCAGCTGGTGGTTTCCAAGTCATGTCTTGTGGGTCGTCCTACTTCCTTCAGGCAGGTTCTTTTTCCTCAATGGCTTGCATTATGAAGGCAATACTCTTGCCTTTTTTGTCTGACCTGCGTCTAGAGAGGAGCCATCTGAATTTGTGCTTTGAAAACAATCAGAAGTGGGATCTTAGAAGAAGGGTCCCATGAGTAGCCTGTGCCTTTGTGTTCTTAAAAGGTAGGGAAAAATGTTAATGAAGTACTTTGAAATCTACAGAAAGATGCTGGTAGACCTTTTCTGTACAAGTTTGATGAGATTACAGGTAGAAATCGCATTCAGATTGGGCAGTGCGGTGCCAAGAAGAGATTTTTATGTGGGAATTAATGGGAGGCAGAGGGGACAGACAGGTGTCTTGATGATCAGAAAAGTTTACATGACATTTGGGCTCTGTGTGGCTTGTCTATAAGGCCCTGACTCCTCCTTTCAGAGATTCCCTCTGAAGTCAGCAGGGAGAGGCAGAGGTATCTCCTAAGAGCAACTCAGGCTGCCTGTGTCTTTATGACAGCTGAGCCTCTGACTTGTGCATGGAGAAATGCTTGAAGTTGGTGGGAAGAATCTCTGTCGTCATGGTATTTATTCTTAGAAACATTGGTTGACAACCAGTGGAAGGCTTCCAAAGAGGAGGAAGAGGGGAGAGAATCCTCAAAGTTATGCTAGCAAATTTTTAGATGGATAGGTCACTTCATGTCAGTGGGTCATTAAAACCTGAGTGCTTAGGATGCCTAAAAATAAAGACTACATAAAGCACTGGAAAAGTAGCTCTGCAGAGGTTATCTATCCGTGCTTGATGGGTGGATTTGATGCCATATTTATTTCTCCCTAAGTCTTGCAGTTCCATGAAAAGGATGTGCAACAACAGCTTTGATATAATCTGAACTGTTGCAGCATATATTGTAAGGCAAAGGCTGTGAAATTGCTGACTTCTTGGTTCCTTTCGATTCTTGCAGCTGATTGTTCTTTCCTAGCAGAACTCGCCATACAAATGCACAGATTTCTTTTGTGTTGCTCATTGGGAGATACCACATTAAGTGAATTAGGATGAATAACAAAATAGCAGGGCCTAAACTATACCACCTGTGGTTGTTTGCTTTTTTTTTGGGGGGGGGGGTGGTGTTTTGTTTTAGATTGCCGAGGTTTTTTTTTTCCAGTTTTCTTATTTTGGTTATCACTGCATCTGTGCAACAGGCAAATAGAGGCAGCTGTATATACAAGTGCGTAGTAGGCAATGTATGGGCTACCATTGGGAACAGGTATGGAGACAGGAGAGACGGAGAGTTAGCTGCAGTCTGAGGATGCCTTGCCAATTGCTCGCTGAGGAAATGTTGAAACCAGAGGCAGTTTGGGAGGAAAGATGTTTGATGTTTTATGAAAATCAAGGAGTAGCTGCTGCAGATTCGTGTCTCCTGATTGCTGAGTATTTCCCGACCAATTTATTTTCTGAAAGAACTGATTGTCAGCCGCCCTTACAGAATCACAGAATGGTTGAGCTTGGAAGGGACCTCTGGAAGTCATCTGGACAACCCCCCTGTGCTCAAGCAGGGCCACCTAGGCCTGGTTGCCCAGGACTCTCTGTCCAGGTGGCTTTTCAGTATCTCGAAGGATGGAGACTCCACAGCCTCTATGGGCAACTTGTGCCAGCGCTTGGTTGCCCTCACAGTAGAAAAGTGTTTCCTGGTATTCAGAGGGAACCTCCTGTGTTTCAGTTTGTGCCCATTGCCTCTGTCCCTGTCACTGGGCACCACTGAAAAGAGCCTGGCTTTGCCTTCTTCTCCCTTCAGTATCTTGATAAGATCCCTCTAAGCTTTCTCTTCTCCACACTGAACAGTCCCAGCTCTCTCAGCTTTTCTTCATATGTAAGGTGCTCCAGTCCCTTCATCATCTTTGTGGCCCTTTGGTGGACTCTCTTCAGTATGTCCATGTCTTTTGTATTGAGGAGCCCAGAACTGGACACGGAGTACTCCAGGCATGTCCTCACCTTCTGGACAAGGGAACATCATTTGAGAATGCGTGAGGGAAGTCCTATGCAAAGTAGGGGCTTCTTAGAAGGTCTTTTTCAGCATGTATGAGAGAGAGAGAGGAATCAGAGTAAATACCATGTACTTGCATATTGTCTTTCTGTTGCAGATTTGTTTCTTAAATGACTTTTGAGCTCATGAAAGTTCATGTTACAAACTGGATGATATTGCCTCTCCCTTACATGTGAACTAGCCGTTCTCAGAAGTGTGATTAAATGAAAGTTGAAGTAGTGACTGCTTCTTTCTATAACTGCAAACTCTCTTGCCTCACCAATAATGAGCAAAACCAATCACTTAATTTCATCCACTCAAGAATATTTTTCTGGCAAGCCAATGAGTTTTATCTGGTGGGGAACCCAATGGGCTGGTATACTTTCCTCCCCATTTCTGTGTGCTGTGGTGCTGGGCTGAGGTTTATAAAGCTTGTGGGGGGCATGGACCCAACTGTCCCCAAGGTAAGAGCTGTGCCTGTAGAGCGGATGTGTTTGTACTACCCTGCTCCATAGTTAGAAGTGTTTGTTTGGAGCTGTTGTATCAACAATAAATTTTTCCTTCAAAAAAAAAAAAAAAAAAACCAAACCAAAATCAATATTTGAATTTCCTGCTAGGTGTCATAGACCAAGAAGTTTTTCCATCTTCTGCTACTGACCGAAGAGTACAACTTCTGTTTTTTATCCTTATACAGCAGTTTCCATCTAGCAGGTCAGAGGAAAGTAAATATTAAAACTTTTATTTATTTAAAGGGCACTGAGAGGTCATGTGCCTTTCTTGGTGTCATTTGGCTGATCAATATCAAGAATAGGGCCATGATTCTCTGCATTCTTAGAAGAGCTAGAGTTTGCCTGGAAATGTGTGCTGTGTGTCCAACAAAACACTGATGCTCAGGAACATGGAACCTCTGCTGCTTGCCCTTAGCACTTACTTGCCTCTTCTGGCTGGGGTGGTTTGAATTTGTACAATCTGTGAGGCTCAGTATCTGCACAGTGTTCCTGAAAAGTAGTGAAATTATTTTTCTGATGGGGTTTCTGAAGCACAAGATAGTTCAGGGAAGTGTTTTACCCAGCAGAGCCTCCATCCAGCATAAGTATGGAAACTTGTATTTTCCTGTCTGCGAGCAGCAACTTTTTAGAGTCTTTCCTCACCCTGTTCCCGTTGGCAGGGAAGCCTTCTGCTGCAGAGCTGTGTGTCTGGCTGGGGACTCTCAAAATGACAGAGAAGCGTGTGGGAGGGAGCAATAGCTGGGAGAGGGGAAAAAAGTGGGGTGAGAGGAGGACAGGTTGCTGGGCAAAACTTTCCCAATTTAAGCTAGAACAGCATACCTTTGAATGTATTCTGCTTAAAATGAGCCTGCGAGACACAGGAATAGTACTGGGGGAGCAGATAAGTGATAAACAGCATGTTAAGGAGCTTATTCCCACTGAAAAGTCAGCTGGCTTCAACACCTCTGTGGAATTTGCTCACCAAAGTCCCTACTGTGGGTGGAAAAAGTTGTATTTGTGGCACGTGTAGATGTTAAAACAGCTGCTTTATGTAGCCAACACAGCTTAAAAGCTGTGTAGTCAGCTTCAGAAATGTTCCCTTAACTTATTTATTCTGAAGGCAGAAATATTTGTAATACAGAAGAGCTCATAATGTGAGGGTGTTGATGAGAGGCTCATGCAAATTTTATCCATCTGTTAGGCCCTCTGGCTATTTTTGGCTAAAATTTTACACCCACAGATTTCCTTAATTCTGAGGTAACGGTTGCATTGTATGAGAAAAATGACCCCAGAACTTGTTTTCTCATTCTAACAGAATCATTACCGTGTCATGAGCACAAAATGATTGTGAAACTTTAGGGCAGACCAGTTGAATGGCTTATGCTCTAGCACTTGCTCTTGCAGCATGATTATGTTTTGGCTCACAAAGTATGAACATTCTCTGTTTTCAGGCAGAACACTCTGGATCTTAATTCAAGCTTGAAATTTCATTTCTGTAAGAAATAAATGTGGTGGTCTCAGACTATTCCTTTGTGAATATGGTCAACATCAAAGAAAATAAGAAACCCACAGTGATTCGCTATGTAGTTAAGTCCAAGTTAAAAATGACAGATTTAGCTATTCAGTCATTATACGGCCCCATTTAAATGTATTTCCTTACTCATACTCTATAAATACCATCATAAATATGGTTTACACTTTTTTTCTCCAAACACCCATGCTTCACTTCTGTTCTAGACTATTTGCAGTCCTGGTCTGTGACTGTGCTGAGTCCTGCTCCCTGGCCAGGCATCTCTCTCATTTTCAATAAATCTCTTTTATTTGCTTTAGTGGCATGCTGGTGTAGTGAATGGCATGTGGATTGCAGAACCAAGGGCTTTTAGCTCCTGATGCCATGACTAGGTAGATTTCTTAGTACATATCTGTGTATTTCATTTGGTCGTGTTGCACAGAGGCTTGTAACACTGTGCTGTTCACACCTATAGTTTGGAAAATGCCCCTGTTCAACTGGAAAAGAAGGTTGGAAACAAGAACAAGGAAGATAAAAATTATAGCGTTCTTTCTCTTTCCTTCCTTCACTGTGTTTTTGGACACTTACAATGAAGTGATGTTAGCACTAATATGAGACTTAATGTGTTCTGGCTCCTGCAGCTGTACTTCTTTGTGAACTGCAAAGAACAGTTTATAGAAAGTATAAACTTGTAAGATATTCTTTTGTGTGCTTTCGAATGCGTTGCAATTTCTTTGTCCAAAAAAAAAAATAAAATTGCTTTACCAGATTAAAAACCCTGGAAAGAAAAGGAGTTTAGAATTGGAAAGTTTGTATTAGACAACTAAAAAGTCAAGAGTTTGCATTAGTGGTTCTTATGTGAGTTTTACCAGGCTCAGTCTGTGACACAAAAGTTAAGTTTCTGCTGAGAATTGCAGTTCAGTAGGACCTGATGTTTATTTTCTTTAACTAGAAATAACATAGAGTGTGTGACCAGAGTAGGTTTATTATACTGGCGTATATTTAAATTTCTTAGAATTTACATTTCATTATTTAATATTATTTTATTTATGCAACTTTATCTTCAGTTTGTTTTATTTGGAGTTCAGTCTGTAGTGTCATATTTTCTTTTTTAGGAGGAAGGTCTGCTAGATTTGTTTCTTCAATAGTCATTTTTTTCCTGTGTGTTTTTGAGTGTAAAAGTGGCACAAAGCTGAGAGACTGAGTTAGAAGACTTTTTCCATAATAGAAATAAGACATATTCTGCTTCTGAAAAAAACCAAGGTCAATATTACATGTGTGTGAATATATCTATGAAAAGAGAAGTCATATTCTTGGTTACACACAGTTTAATCAACATGAAAGGGATGCTGCTGTTTCATGCGGAATATAAAGCCGAAGTATGTATAACACATTGTTGAAACCACTGCTTTCTTCTTTGCCTTGCTACTTGTCAGTATTTGTGTCCTCCCTCTGATTTAAAGATAAGGAGTGGATATAAAGAATTAAAACACTTACTGTTGGATCTCCTTTGTCCGTGAAGTTTAGGTGAAAAATATTTGATGATATATCTCCTATATCTGTGGTAATAGATATCTGGTATTAAGCAAGGATTGAAATAATTAATAAGTTTTGCGTATAAGAAGGGTTAAATAACCCAGTAGATTGATCCCATGTACTCTCTATGTTTGTCTGTTTTGTACAAGTTCTTCTGCCGGGCTGCGGGGCTGTGCTCCTGGAAACTGCCGGTGTGTGCTGTCCTTCAGAAACTTGGTTAGGAGCAGGAGTGAAAAGTCTGCTCAAGTGTGAAGTGTGGAGAAAGTGCTTCCTTTCTGGTGCTAGGAAATGAAAGAGCATAGAAAAAGCATTCATCATACTGCTTTGTATCTCACGCTGTAGATGTGATTTTGTAAAATTAAAACTTTGGACACTGTGAGAAGAGAGTCCAGTCCGTGTAGCCAATTTTCGCTATTTGTGGTAAAGGACTTCATGTGAAGCTGCTAAGACTCTGTTGTATGTATGCATGCATTGAGGAAGATGGACAAGATAGACATGTAGATGTTGCTGACTAGTGGCAGGTCTAGGAACAGAGTTTGGGTCCCAGTATCTGTCTCAGTCTAAAGGAGATTGATGTGTCAAAATTCCGTGTCACGTTCATTAATCTTTTCTATGACTTGAATTTTTTTTTCAAGACTCTGGAAGATTATTTTGTAGGAATTGAATGTGGAAGAGTGTAATTTTTGTGTTGGAAAGGGAAGGACAGTCTAGTTCACTGCTAACTTCTTAACTTTGGACACTGAAACTTACTCATCCTTTTAAGCTGGAAGCTTGAATATGCTACTGCAAACGATTCTTGGTCATGGTGTTCCTCGCTTAGGTTTCTTTTAGTAGCTCTGTGAAATCTGTCTGAGAATGACATGATACAAGATGACAAAGGAGGATATAGCTAGTGATTAAAGAAAAAAATAAGTAGTGACTTTGGTAATAAACTTGGGTTTCTGTTTTGCATACAGTTAAATACCCAGTTGGACTTGAGCCTAGGAAGCTAAAATAATTTAGACCTACAGTCTACTGTAGCTGAAAAAAAAATCAGAAGTATTGTTCCATTAGCTTCTGTATGTATTCTACAAAATTAAGTTTTTCTAAAAAAGAGTCTTCAATAATGTGTGTGTCTGAGTGTGAGGGAGAGAGAGAGTGGACAGGAAATCCAAGAGAGGATATAGGTATAAGATCATGTTGGGAAGTGAATGCTCCTTAGCGATTCCAGTTATCTTCTACCACTTCCAGTGCAATCACTCTTTTCCCCTTTTCTTCTTTGTGTGGTTTTTTTTTTCCTCTTGGATCAGTAGGAGAGCAATTTCTTAGAATGGGGAGGTAGTACAGTAAACCCATTGTGCCTCTAGGATGAATTAACTTCAAAAGAGGTGATGCTTCTGTCTCCTTGGTAAAGTCAGACAGAATCTAGACTGCTTGTTTTTGTTTCTCTGACTCCAGTGTGATTCTATCTTGCAAAGGCATGGTCTAATTTCTTTCAAGTGAAAAATATTGAAGCAGATTTGTTTCAATGAAACTGATACCTCTGGCAAGTTGAATCTAAATCAGATGGCTGTGCCAAGGATGAGAGTCTCAAAGTTTAAGGAGACAAAAGAAAACAAAGATTTTTTTCAATTACAGTTCAATTTAAAAAAAGTTACAGCAAGCTTTGCTTAAAATGGCACGTGGATTGAGAGGGGAATTGCTATTGTGTTAATTTATTTACTGAGATGAGCAGTAATATTTAGAGATTTTCCTTCACACATATGACCTTCATATTTGGCACTGGTAAGCATTCATGTCTGAAAGAATTGTTCTTGGTTTTTTTTCAGCACTTTTTCTGTTTCCTGGACTGAGAGAAGAGCAACTTGAGTACTTTTGCATCCTTTTTCCTACAGTCCCCCTGTAATTACGTGTGTTAACTAGATCTAGTTAACTGGTGAAGAGATTGTGAGCAAGTTTTAAAGGAAATCTTTAAAGGGTCAAGACTGAAAGAATCAATGCTGTTGTGTCAGGGCAGGCTCTGGTATCTTTGCAGAGGTTCAATGAATGCAGTGATGTTGCAAGTTGACAATTCATTTGAATACTTCAAATAGTAGAATTGAGGTGTATAATTGCATTTCACAGATTTTTTTTTCTTCTTCTTCTTTCCCCCCTCCTCTTCCTTTTCCTCAGAGGTCTTAATAGAGCATAGAAGTCTTTCATGTGATGTTCTCCATTTAAACAGATGCTAAGTAATTTCCTCTTTTAGAAGGCTTTTCTTTCTCTCTGTTCTCTGTACCTTTTCCCACTGGGTTGCCTGCTGATTGTCTAAAACTCTGAACATCTGATCTAGAGTAGCAGCAAAAGGACAAACCGGCTAACAGTGACTTCGCAGCCTTTAACGGGAGTCTGCTACTGGTTCACCATTGGATGAGAGGTGAAGGACCCTTCCAAAAAAAACCCACCACCCCAAAACTAGGAAACAAAGGAAAATAAAAAAGGATTAAATACTTAAAAGATGACTTGTGACCTTTGTGGAAAGGTACCTGTCTGTTAAAATTGTCATTACTCAAGTAGATAAAACAAGAGGGCAGCAGTTCTCAGATAACAGGCATGTGTAATTGTCCTGTCAAATTGGCAAGTGTTTTGTCACTTTGGGAGTGGGCACATGCCCCGTAAAAGATAGATTTCCTTTGGTGTGTTGGATTGGCTTGTTGAAGAAAGAAATGAAAAGCTTTTCTGCTGTTTCACTGTCCCTTCAGCTGACTCTTTGATGTAAACTGGATTCAGTGGTGTGGGTGGATGCTGGCACCTGGACTGTAAGCATGAGCCAGGGTCTTGAGAGAGAAGGGGGACTGTGGTACTGTACCACTGACAAGTGGTCATTTAAAGTTGGTGATTCTCTGCTCTGAGAGAGAAACACTGGCAATAAAAAGAGTTGGGACTACAGATAAGCATTGATGCTGTGAAGTGAATATTCAGTCTTGCTTCATTATGGTAGACCCATATGCCATTTTTACAAAGCTACGTTTTGCTGCTCTGTGGAACTGTGTGTACTGTTGCAAGGAATAGATTTCCCTTAGGTAACCCTTGGGTAAGAGCACTTTTTCAGCCCTTTGTGAGATGGCAACTTTATGACACTCTGGCAGTGAGCATTCCCTTGTCCACTGCTTGTTCTTCCAGTCCACCTTTTCTTGGAAAGGCACGAGTGTAAGCAATAGCACAAAAAAATTAGTCTAACGTTGCATTAGAAATTAAAATTTATTTCCTTAAAATACATGCAGTACTGTGACTTAGTTTTACTGTTTGTAAAAATGGCTGTGTGATTTCTTGTCCATATATGTAGGAGACTTTTTTTTTAAGTTGCACCCCAGTTGGACTGTAATTTCGTTACAAACTGAAGGGAGAAGTTTTGAAGTTAAAAATCCAAGATAATCAGAGCAATGTTGTAGAAACAGAGCCTATTAGAAACCACCACTAAAAACCCAGCATAGATATGTTAAAAAGAGAGCAGAAAGAGGAAACAGTCTAGGAGATGATGTTCTTATTATTAAATACAAGGTATACTTCATGAAGTACTTTGATTTAGATAGACATGAATTTACAAATGAACCTTTTGTAGCTATAGGGACGAATGAGAAATTACTTCTTTTAAGCTTTTATTTCTGTGAGTGTGCTATTCTCTGCACCACATGAACGTTCAAGTGTCTAGAAACAACCAGGAACCAGATGATATTCCAGAAAGTTAGCAGTCTTAAGCTTCAAGGAGGAATGTTTGAAATTGCAGAAAATTCTGAATATCTCTTTTGCTGTTCTCTTAAAGAAAGAATTTGGGTGTGCATTTGAATCTGGCTTTCTGAAAGTGAATATCAATATGGTCTATACATTTTGAAATAATGTTGAAATTGTCATCACATAGCTGACATTTACTCCTAACGGTTAAGAAAACCCTATGATCTAAAAAGAACAAATAACCACTGCTTACTGTTGGACTTGCATCAAAATCCTTCTCTCCATCTCAGAAAAATGCAGCCGGCTGTAGCTGCCAGCTAATGTACAAACAGAACCAAGAGAGGGAACAGCTGCGCTCTGAAAAATAGCATAGCTCAAAGGCAGCAGCACCCGCCTCGGCTTCTCTGGTGTTTGGTTTTGGGCTAGTTATATATTTTGGGGTAATTTTACATATGTGCTCTTCGAGGCCATCTGTAGGGTTAAAGATTTCTTGACTTAAAAAAAAAAAAAAAGGTAATGTTATGTTGGTCTTAAGAGTAACTTCATCCTCGTTTTCCTTACTTTTGTGCTTCGAGCATTTCTTATGCATTTCTGTGACAGTCAGTGTTTGTCAGATAGGGGTTGTAGGTCCAGTATTCTGCAGTCAGCATCTCTGACACTGCTTGGTGAGTGCATGTTGGCCAAAAAGGCCTTATGCCTGGTTGACCTGAATTATGAGGAATATAATCTAGAAATAGGTGGAAGTGACCTAATAAAATGTTTCTACTCGGTGGTCTTCTGCGTTGCAGGAAGTGTGACCCCTTCATTAAGAAGCAAATAGTGTGTGTCATGTTTCAGTTAAGGCTGCAGCTGAATCTCCACATGGCAGATTTAAAACAAGAGAGTAGGGTGTGACTAAAATTAGGGAAACTATCAGAAAAAAATAAAGGGGTAAGTATGAAGAGTGGTAAGTACAAAGGTGTGCATTCATTCAGCTCTTTGTGTGCATCGTGGTATGCCAAATATTACTCTGTCTCTCACTGGAAGATACTTGGAGCTTGTCATAAAAAGGAAGTTTTTTATGAGCTAGAAATTCTTGACTTAACTATCTTCCAGTGAATATAAATTCAATACTGCCATAAAATCTGACTTCCAATGGCTACTTTAAGTGACTCCAAGTTTTTATGTAGTATTATGTCCATCAGTTATTGCTGAGAACTGACAGCATTTTGTCTCTGTTGCTATTCTGTGTTTTGTTCCAGCTGCCCCAGGATACAGTGTCTCATTTTTGAACTCCACAAAAATAAGCTTAACACTTTGTTTGCTTCAAGCCAAAAGAGCATTTATTTACTCTCTTATGTTTTAGCCAACACACTGTATTTTAGAAAGCTTGTAACACTGGCATTTTCCAAGTAGCATGAATACAATTTGTCATACAAGAAAAAGTTGTGTAGATTGTCTTAATTTTCATAGAGTTAACTTGTTTCTGAGTTCATGTTACAAAGTTATGGTTTACAGAGAGAGTAGGGTTTACCCTTCCCAGGAGCATATGGTGTTTTGTTTTGTGCATAAAACCTAGTCATTTTCAAGGGCAAAACGATTGCAACTTGTTTGCTGTTTTTAGAAACTCCAGTGCTGCTCTTGCCAAGCACACAAGATAATGTTTTACCTTGGTTTTTCACAGGGACACTAACATGCAGCCAGGATTTGTCTGCCTGTTCCCTTGCTGACACTTTGCTCCTGGAAAATTTTTCCTCGCTGGGAAGGTGGCAGGCAGAATCTGTCCCCATCCTCACTGCCCTGGGGCCCATCACCTCACCTGGCCATGGGACATCCTGAGTGCACCCTCAGCAAGTTCGCGGATGATACTAAGCTGAGTGGTGCCGTCGACACATTGGAAGGAAGGAAAGCCATCCAGAGGGTCCTGGACAGGCTGGAGAAGTGGGCCCATGTAAACCTAATGAGGTTTAATAAGGCCAAGTGCAGGGTGCTGCACTTGGGTCGGGGCAACCCCAGGTATTTATACAAACTGGGGGAAGATCTCCTTGAGAGCAGTCCTGCNGTTGCCCAGGGAGGTCGTGGATGCCCCATCCCTGGAGGCATTCAAGGCCAGGCTGGATGTGGCTCTGAGCAGCATGGTCTAGTGGTTGGTGGCCCTGCATATGGCGGGGGGGTTGGAACTGGATGATCACTGTGGTCCTTTCCAACCCGGGCCATTCTGTGATCCTCCGAACAGAACAGTGGTCCTCGTCACTGGGTGTATTTATGAGCACAGTTTGTGTGATGTACCAACATAAATGCTCCCCAGTAGATGGAGAAATAGTGCTAACGTGGTCCTTGGTAACTAATCTGGTAAAGGACATGTCAAAATAGCCTTCTGCATTTAGTAACAGCTTCTGCAAATATTATGATACATGAAATAGACTTTGAGTTAAGTATATTAAATCGATAGTGTCCTAAGTGACTCTTGTGGGGTCACATTAGGTAATTGGGGACAAAATGAATGCTTAAAGTAAACTTATTTTTAATTAACACCGTCTTTGGTGGTTGTAATAACATTGTTCATGCAACGTCTCACAGTTTAGGAAGAGAGGAAAAAACAATTATGGAAGGCATAAAGCTATTAATTTGTTTTAGTTTTATAGCTTGTATGAGACTTATTCAATAAATATAGAAGATGCTTTTCTGAAGAATAAAAGTGAGTCAATTTATCTTTTTTTAATTTTTATTCTAGTTAGAGGGGCAAAAAAGAGCTTGACACTTACTAGCCACTTTTAGTTTCCTGCGAAAAGCATTTAAAAATGTTATAATGGCAAGGGGGGTGGTGGTGGCAGCGGCACACAAGCAGCATTGAAGGAAAGCAAAAAACAACATTGACAGTAGCAAGATAATGCTTTGAAGGTTTTTCAGAAACTGTAGCATTTTAGCTTTCAATTTGGTTCCCTCTCTTCTTTTCTCTGCATTTTGTCTGTACTTGGGTTTTAGCATGCACTCAGTTGTTTTCTTCTGACATTCTGGAAATCTGATGGCCTCTGGGACAGGCACATCTTAGAGCTTAGAAAGCTCTTTAGCTTCGTGAAATAATGTCAAGAATGTAATACAGATTTTTGTATTAAAGTTTCTAGTAATACGGAATAGCTGGAAAAAATAATGAATGTTTGAAAACCAAAATAAACAGAGCAGATGCAGGAGAAGATTGTTTTGGACATGCTGTAGCCATGTCTTCTGGTAATTGCAAGCCATATCCTGGTCATGTTGGTTGGTCAACGTCTCCTGTAGAGCCGGAAGTGGAGTGGAGGGTGTGAAGGAAAGCCAGCTTCCCTCGGGATATGCCAATGGTGTGTGTTGGGCTGGCAAGGTTTCCCTGCCGGAGCTGTGATTCTTGTGGTGGTGCTAATGACTTACTTAGGAATAGTGTAGTCAGTGTTATCTGTTACAATATTGAATTCTATTAGCTGAGTAATACTAGTTGGATGGATGCTGAACCATCTCTGCCAACCATTGCAGAGTAACAGGAGATGCCATTGTAGGCTGCGTGGCTCTTACACTGTTGAATGCTGCCATCAACATTGAAAATGGCTTGAAGGTTGTGGGAGTAAACACAGAAGGGCTTTGTGGCTTATTGACTAAAAGGTGTTAATTGAGTCATCAGGGGACCTAAGCTATGTATGAATCCTTGCATTCCTCCAAAAAGCGTTGTTTCCCTCTGCAAGGTTCCTAGTCTGCACTGGACTCTGACTGAGAGGCTAGATGGCCAGCCAATACCTCTTGCAATGGCGCTGGCTGCATTTGGACCAGCACCCCATAGCTCCCCATTAGCTTTTTGTTGAGGTGTGTTAGAATAGGTTGTCTTGTATTGCAGTGAATCTAGAAGGTGTGGACAAGGCCATGGGGTGCAGAGGTTGAAGAGGGTGCTGTTTTATGCAACAGCTGGTTGCCTGCACCAGTCCTGAAATAGACCTGTAGGCGTATGTCCTCTCTTCCCATCCTAAGTCATGGAGTTACCAGTGGCAAAATGATAAACAAACTGAAGAAATTTGCTGCTTTGCTTTGTGAGAATAAACTGTGTATTGGCTAAATTAAGAATATGTAAACAGTATTTACTTATGTTTATCCTTAACTTTGTCTTTGGATTCAGATGTAAGTGTTGGGAGGCTGCACTTGAGAATTTTCTGTAAAATTAATCTTCTGCCTGTCTAAAGGGGCACTCTAGCCTTGATTGTGATACCAGATTCCATCTGTCCTAGCTGGTTTCATCATGCTGCTTCAGATTGTGATAACACTTGAATGGGAAAGTAAATGTTTACTGGTTTGTTTTGTGTGACATAATAAAACTGGGAATTTGAAATTCAAGAAATTAGTTATGTTAAATGACTGAGATCTTCCTGCAGATCTTGGAGAATGGCATTTACAAAAGCTGGAGGTGATACTGGATTAGATTTTGGAGATGCTTTTTAGGTCTGTTGAAAACTGATTGCAGCAAACCTTTCAATTTGAGCACTGTCAAGCTCCTCAGGAATGCTGTCTTTGTCTTCTGAACTTTGCAGATGTCAGACGTTTCTTTAGTGCATTGTATGGAAGCATTGAAAACACCTGGATCGAGTGGTAGCTTTATGGAAGCATTTGTAGTATAAAGCTAAGAGTAAAAACACTGTTCTGTCGTGTGTCTTCGCAAGATGCCAAGAACCTTTGCAATACAGTGGTTAAGATGTTTTGTTTCAGGGTTTTTTTTTTTTGGTATGTTAGAGCTGTTGACATTTCAGGAATTTTTGGAGCAGCAATTCAGCAGAGGAAAACATGATTAGAGGCTTGGGATGGGGGAGAAAACCCACATTCTATATATGTCTCTACTACTGAGTATATTTGGTGTGGTGTTTAAAACAGCTTACCTTTATTTTCCCTTTTGATAAGCATATGGGCAAAGCTGTTTGTTTTTAAATAATAAGCCACACTGTGGTGGTTCTGGATGTGTAATTACTGGAAAGACTCTGAACATAATCAAACCTACTCTTTTGGCGTTGTCTGAGTTGGACTGAAATAGGCAGCTTTTAATAGTTCATATCTGCAAACCTGCCTGTTCAGAAGTTCTTGACTTTATCTATTACACTTGAATTTTAAAATTCAACTGAACTTCAAGATGATGTGGCATAATTTGCTGAAAACATGAGGGTGCTTTTTTTTTTCCTGTTTGTTAGCTCTTGTTGTGTTGTCAAGAGTGGAAAGTTGCAAATAAGCCAAACAAAAATCTGATGCTGAACCACTTCCAAATTTGATTTCAGCGGCGTAAATGAGGCGCCGTGTTTGAAGAGACATTCCACCCCTCTTGTGGGGATGCTGGCCATCAGCAACAGTGTGGAAGCTGCCATTTGCCAGAAGTCTGCAGTGAAGGAATTCAGTTCTCCTATGGAGTATTTGTATATTATGCCCAATTACTAGAAATGGTTTAGCCTGCAGTGTTTTCTTGTTACAAGCAATTATTTTTTTTTAATGCAGATCACCATACATCATTTGCTACAGATGAAAAGAATAAAGAGGAAGTGCAAGTGAAAGAGAGAAATAATTGTTGGTAAATGTTTTGGAAGTACCTGAAGTAGGTTTTGTTCAAAGGAGGATTAGCATGTCTAGCTCTCAGGTAGCTCAGGCTGTGCAGTGCATTTTGTACCAATTGATGCCTCTGTATGCTGACTGAGCTGTAAGGTGAAGGACTGGATTTGTGGGGGGTTGATCTGATTCTGAATCCCTGCTCTGTCTGTTTAGATGCTGGAGCAGTAAGCTGTAAACGCAAGTGACAAAAGTAGCAAAATTGAAACTTGTGGGTGCAGGTCTTTCAACTCCTGCAGTTAGCTGAGGTGAGAATTCTCCCTTCGTTCTTAGCAAATATTTTTTTCCTAACCATGGATCACTAATTTTTTAGATGGCTGAGCTTGCAGATAGGTTTGAAAATGCAGAGGGATGTTTTTAAGGTACTGAAGCATCCTTAAAGATACAGCTCTAGGAACATGAGCTAAGGGCTGAGCATCATTCTTGGGTATCCCACTTCAGTGCACCTTCTCCCTCCTTCTTGTTCTCTCTGCCTCTGTGGCCGCTTCGGTGCTGTGAACACTTACCTCGTTTTGGAGAGTTCCTGATCCCAACTTGCATACTGTGGCAACAACATGAGATTGTGGAGGGAGTTGGAGGGGATAGGCGTTGCCCAGCAGCTGGAATCTCTGCGATTGTGTTTTATTCTAAGAATATGCATGAATCATAAACAGAGACTGCAGGTTTGTTTGTAAATGCTGTGTTCGAGGACGCTTTTGTGAACACCAGCTATACTGGGGAAAAAACAACCGATACTGTCAGCTATGTTGTCAGGCTGCCAAACTGCAAGGAGAAAATTGCAGAATTCTACCTGAAGAAGTCTCAAGTACCCTTACCTTTCTCTTGAGCAGAGGTAAAGAGTTGTGAACTATGTAATACAGAAATCGAAGGTAGGAATGGAGGCGGGAAGGACCCTACAATGCAATCCCTGGCTACTGTAAGCAACTAGCTCATATAATCCGTTTTAAAAATGTTTTAAAACTAGTTAGGTTTGTTTACTTTTGCATTCCTTCTGAAGGCTTGTTACCAGACAACACTACTGTGATGTTTAGAAAATTCCTCTCATTTCCAGATAAAACTTTTCACTCTGACATCTTTATTCATCTTTGTTCTTGTGTCGCTGTCTTTTTGTAGCTTAAATAGCTCTTGTTCCTCTGAGCATGTAAAAGCTAATGTAGCCCTTTCACGTAAAGAAAAACAACACTTTTAGTTTCTGGCAGAGCTCCCTCCTTTGCTCTGATGATGCCAGTAACACTGCTTGCACCTGTTACAGGGTGAATTACTCTTTCTGGAACAAAATGGACGAGAACGGTACACGATATTTTTTATACGGTCTCATGCATTACTTTGTTCAGTGGTGTTACTGCTTCCTTTCCCCCACTGGGCATGACTTTCTTGGTGCACGCTATGTTCGTGTTTGCCTTTCTTAACATTCATTGTAATCTTTTTATAGATGTAGACACAGTATTTGATATCTGTTGTTTCCAGGCAAAAAGCTTCTGTCCTACTGGGGGCGGGAGGTGATCCCTCAGTGTGTGGTTTTCTACTATTTAGTTTCACCTCGTTTCTGTTGTTCTGTCTTCAGCAGCACCGCAGATGTCCATAGACTATGTTGTAATCCTCGGCTGACAGCTCCTTCCGACCTCATGTCTCCAGTAAACTTCATTATAGTCTTCCTAACCGTTGTCCCAAAGTAATTACCAAAATTATCCCATTGTGATTGTAGACTGCAGCATGTCCGAAGTAAGGTTTGTGCAACTTTTGGTTCCTATTACACAGTTACAAAACTTCTTTTCTGACTTTCTCAGGCAGGAGTGATTAAGTTCGGAGCAGAGGGCTGAATTCTCTTGTGTTTTGGTTTGGTGTTGATCTGCGGTCATTATGTGAAGCTGTAACAA
>VZTO01009921.1:79697-144374 GCA_013400615.1 Syrrhaptes paradoxus
GATTTGTGGGGGGTTGATCTGATTCTGAATCCCTGCTCTGTCTGTTTAGATGCTGGAACAGTAAGCTGTAAACACAAGTGACAAAAGTAGCAAAATTGAAACTTTTGGGTGCACGTCTTTCAACTCCTGCAGTTAGCTGAGGTGAGAATTCTCTTAGCAAATATTTTTTTCCTAACCTTCCTAACCTAATTTTTTAGATGGCTGAGCTTGCAGATAGGTTTGAAAATGCAGAGGGATGTTTTTAAGGTACTGAAGCATCCTTAAAGATACAGCTCTAGGAACATGAGCTAAGGGCTGAGCATCATTCTTGGGTATCCCACTTCAGTGCACCTTCTCCCTCCTTCTTGTTCTCTCTGCCTCTGTGGCCACTTTGATGCTGTGAACACTTACCTCCTTTTGGAGAGTTCCTGATCCCAACTTACATACTGTGGCAACAACATGAGATTGTGGAGGGAGTTGGAGGGGATAGGTGTTGCCCAGCAGCTGGAATCTCTGCGATTGTGTTTTATTCTAAGAATATGCATGAATCATAAACAGAGACTGCAGCTTTGTTTGTAAATGCTGTGTTCGAGGACGCTTTTGTGAACACCAGCTATACTGGGGAAAAAACAACCGATACTGTCAGCTATGTTGTCAGGCTGCCAACCTGCAAGGAGAAAATTGCAGAATTCTACCTGAAGAAGTCTCAAGTACCCTTACCTTTCTCTTGAGCAGAGGTAAAGAGTTGTGAACTATGTAATACAGAAATCGAAGGTAGGAATGGAGGCGGGAAGGACCCTACAATGCAATCCCTGGCTACTGTAAGCAACTAGCTCATATAATCCGTTTTAAAAATGTTTTAAAACTAGTTAGGTTTGTTTACTTTTGCATTCCTTCTGAAGGCTTGTTACCAGACAACACTACTGTGATGTTTAGAAAATTCCTCTCCTTTCCAGATAAAACTTTTCACTCTGACATCTTTATTCATCTTTGTTCTTGTGTCGCTGTCTTTTTGTAGCTTAAATAGCTCTTGTTCCTCTGAGCATGTAAAAGCTAATGTAGCCCTTTCACGTAAAGAAAAACAACACTTTTAGTTTCTGGCAGAGCTCCCTCCTTTGCTCTGATGATGCCAGTAACACTGCTTGCACCTGTTACAGGGTGAATTACTCTTTCTGGAACAAAATGGACGAGAACGGTACACGATATTTTTTATACGGTCTCATGCATTACTTTGTTCAGTGGTGTTACTGCTTCCTTTCCCCCACTGGGCATGACTTTCTTGGTGCACGCTATGTTCGTGTTTGCCTTTCTTAACATTCATTGTAATCTTTTTATAGATGTAGACACAGTATTTGATATCCGTTGTTTCCAGGTGAAAAGCTTCTGTCCTACTGGGGGGGGGGGGAGGTGGTCCCTCAGTGTGTGGTTTTCTACTATTTAGTTTCACCTCATTTCTGTTGTTCTGTCTTCAGCAGCACCACAGATGTCCATAGACTATGTTGTAATCCTCGGCTGACAGCTCCTTCCGACCTCATGTCTCCAGTAAACTTCATTATAGTCTTCCTAACTGTTGTCCCAAAGTAATTACCAAAATTATCCCATTGTGATTGTAGACTGCAGCATGTCCGAAGTAAGGTTTGTGCAACTTTTGGTTCCTATTACACAGTTACAAAACTTCTTTTCTGACTTTCTCAGGCAGGAACGATTAAGTTCGGAGCAGAGGGCTGAATTCTCTTGTGTTTTGGTTTGGTGTTGATCTGCGGTCATTATGTGAAGCTGTAACAATTCTGCATTGCTTCAAGTGTCAGACTAAGATCAAACAAGCCATTCCCTCTGACTTTGCCATTTCGGTTCCTTGTAACTTCAAATGGATTTATAAAACGGGAAACACACAGTTGGAAATTATTTAAGTCTGAGATGGATGGTAGCAGGGAACACTGTAAGATTACTAATTGGAACTGGATAACTGCTACTGTTACTTTTCCACTCTATTTTGTGCATGTGTTTTGCCTCATACCTGAAGATGTTCTGTGGCCACTGATGTGCAAGGTCCAGTGCATTCCTTCCACAGTCCTGGCAGAGCTTGCGGGAGACCAAAGTCAAGATAAAAGGATGAGATTCATGCATGGGTGATTGCTGTGGATGGATCGTAAAGGACTTATCAAGTCATTACTTATTTATTTCTTGAGTAGTAACATCACATATTTTTAAATTCCTAACTTTGTTGTTTTTTAATTGGAAACAATCTAATAAGTCACTGAGCTACAGGTATTTAATATTTTTTCTAATTCAATTTAAAAACATTAAAGTGATATTTTGACAAACCTCTGTCGAAGGGAGCTTAGTTTTGTAGTCCACAATCTTACACAAACATTATAAAGAGCAGGGCTGATGAATTAACTTAGTGTAAGTAATTCTTTTCTGTTACGGCAGTTTATATGTATGTGGTTTGGGTTTAGATATAGGCTTGAAAAGTTCTGTGCCATAGTATGCTGAGAAATCCACTTGGAGGTATGGAACCATTTCAACAGTTGCTATAAGATATGTGAATTTATTGATTTATTTTATGAATGAATACCACAAGTAAAATCTTAGTGTGTTAGGTGTAAGTTGTGTACCTTTACCTTTCCACGTGTCTTTTATTTTCAGAAAGAAACAGAGTCTTTTATGTGATGTATTAAAGTATCTTTCCATCATTTAAAAATGTGATATATTTCTAACTGTTGACCTCTGTCTCCTCCTAGATTTTTATATATCTGCTAAAACAAATGGATGGTCATGATGGGGATAGATGTTTCTACCTTGTGAAACCTGTGAGATCTGATCTATTAAGCAAAAGAAGAACATCTGCGAGAGAAACTTTGTGTAGAGCTTTAACATGGGCTTGATCTGTTTTCATTCTTGAAGTTTTCCAAGGTTGTCAAAGTACCTGAGTGGTTTTTTGCGAACAAAAGCTTTCTGATGTTTTCTTGTGCTGTAAATCGGCAGCATTTTCCCCTGTATTCGGAGGCAGAGAGAGAACTAGGGTGATTTTTATGCTAGCATGAAAGCTTCACTGAAAAGACTTGTAAATAATTTTTTTGTAGGATTAGGCTAATCGCCCTAATGGAGGTGTGTAGCACAGGAGTGGCTGTATCATCTCTTGTTCCTACTATTGAATTAGGCAATTGATAACATGGCTCATGGGCTGCTTGAAAAGTAACATCTGCTGCTTGAAAACTTTCTAAAATACCTTATGTATATTGGTTTTGCTTCCTTACAGCAATTGTTTCTATCTGGTAAATGACAGAAGGGTTGTCTAGATGCTGAAAAGTCCTGTAAGTGCCTTGAAGTATTCAAGCAATCCACGCAGTACTGCTGAAACTGAGCTGCAGGCTTGTCCCATCAAGTGCTCCTGCTGTCAGTCCTGAACAGGTAGTGAGGCCAGTTGGCAGTGTCTGACTTGATGCAGGGAATTTTGTTAGGTAGTAAGTTTAGGCCATTTGGAAAGAAGTAGTAGCTTATGTAAGGAGTCAATAATCCTAATGTGATCATGGATGCCTAGGAAAGTGAATGCCAGACCAATGTTTTCTGGGAGATGAGGGACTCCAGAAGAAATGTCTGTGTCAGAATCTAATTGAATGCATTCAGTGTGATGGACGGTGCTTGGTGTGATGGATGGTGCTTGGTTTAGCCTCTGGAAAACCAGTCCTTGTTTGCCAGGAGTTCCTGCTTCAGTTCAGTACTGTCCCCCCTCACTGGTTAGAGCTGGAGGGGATTTGTGTTTGATTTTAGTCTGATGCCATGTGTTTTTTTCTTACTGTTGCCTCTGTGCTCTGCTGCTGCAGTGCAGTAGAGCTCTGTGCCAGGACTCCCTCTAAGAGGCTAAGGAGAAGTAAAGTAGACCCACGAAGTAGAGGGAGGGTAGCCTTTTTTATTCTCTCTGGGCTTCTTAACTGTTGCTGTGCCTTTGAGTGCCTGCCTTGAATAGAATGGGTGTCAGACTGAGACTCAGTGGAATAGAAATTGGAGGAGTGTTCCTGGCCTACAGTGAGCTTCCTTAGCACTGGTGGATTTTACTGACACTTGTGGTAAATGTATTTCCATCTAAAATGGCTTAATACATAGTTGTCTTTGCTAAGCAACGCGGAGAGGCCAGCCGTCTTGTATCTGAAATTCTGCATTTTATTCTAGCCTGAAACTGATAGAGCTAAGCAAACTGTGAAAAATGACACTGTCACACTTCAGACTGTTTCATTTGAAGGTGTATTGAAGTAGAATTCCAATAACTTTCATGATACTTCTCAAAGCTCAGAGATGAGAGGGTAAAAGTGTTATAGTTCCCTAAGAAAACGGACATTTTTGTGGCTCAGTACAGCACTGGAGGAGAAGTGAGCTTATGCCTCTTCTTCTGACCTTATGACAAAGTATAGTTTATTCCAAATCACTGTGTCTTTGCTTTCTAATACAATAGGAAATTGGGTCAATGCTTTGGACATTAACAGTTCATCCTCCTTGATTTAGCTGAGTAATTGGCTTGTTAAGGATTTAGATGCAGTAGGAGATTAAAAAATTAAAGAGAGGCTAGTGCAATGAGACTGAGGCAATATCAGAGTGGCTTGTTTTCAGGACTAGCTGTGTGCCTCCCGTGGGACTTCACTGGACAGTGCAAATGTACCCAGGGAGCTTTCTGGTTGTCTGGTCAGGCTACATCTCTGCTCTGGTGAGTGCAGCAGTCATCGTATAGGGGGGGGAAACTATGCCCTTAGTTTGTTCTAGGTACAATCTGCCTTTCTTTGGCTATATGTTTGATTTTGCTGGAATAAGGAATATTTTTATCAGCAATTCTAGCCTTTGTGGTGTCTCTCTGTGTTAACTCATTGAATTAAAGGGAATGATGGAAAGCAGTTGAGTTTTAGTATTTATCCACTGCTTCTTTTTGGAAAGTGCCTGTGATCCTGAATCCTTCACTCTCCCATCAAATTGTTCTCTCTCACATCAGGTAGCACTTCACATGAAAAAAAACTTGAAAGGTTTCCACATCTGTGTTCATGAAACAGACAAAACAACATTTAAAAATTATTATAAGTGGAGTGACTCATATTTGCAGGAGTTGCTAGTCCAGTAGCTAGAGGGCACAGGGAAGATTTAGCCCTCATAACAATCTTTGAAGTGTTTGAGCATATATGCAACTCTGTTTTTCTGTTCTTGCTTTGTTACGTGCAGAGACTGTATCAGAAGTGATGCTTCTGTCAAAGAGGTGAAGACTGCCTCTTCTGAAACAAGATTTGTTTTTGAAAGTTGCTATTTCTTTGTAATAAGTTTTACTTGTTTTGAGTGGCATGTTTATTCCAGAGAATGGGGGGGCTTTGAGTGCAATTACTTCTACTTTTTTTTTTTTTTGGGGGGGGAAACTATTACTCTTGGTTGTACCGTATGAAGCCGGCAGAAATATTTTCTGCTATTAGTCTTCTGGTTGCAGCTGTTTGTGAAATCGGTCAAAGGGGTTTGAAGATACACAAAAAGATGAGATGCGTATGTTGGGCTTTTCATAGTTAGGCGATTAAGTAAGAGAGTTACAACAGCAACAAAGAGGCAATAAACTGTGCCGCGTGCTGGAATCCCCAGGCTGTGGGGTTTCCAGGTCTTACTGTAGATACGAATAATTTGTCTAAAACATAGGGACTGGATAATAATGAAAGGTATTGCTTGTTAATGTTTCCTAGGAGGAAGAAAAGTTTAAATCGTTTATTTAGGGAACACCTAATTTGATAACAGTGTGGTCAAACTGTATTCAGGAGGTGGGAGGAAGAGGGGCTTGAATTGGTTCTTGTAGGACAGGGCTCTCACAGGTACAGAAGGAGATGCCAGGAGACCGAGCAGTGGAGAATGCAATACTCACGGTTGTGGCAGGTCCTCTTGGGAGGTGTAGTACCCTCCTTCCCTTTCCGTTCCTCCTGCCTACGCTGTTTATGTGAGTAATTTTACTCACAGTGATGAGAGTTGCTTTGAGGGCTGTGGTAGTGGTTATCTCATGGCCACTATTTTTCTAGAGGTACAGGCTCTGGTGAAGCATGTAGGTGTGTATAGTGATGGGAAATGGTTAGGAATAGTTATAAAACAGACACTTTGTATTTGGAGAGATGGAAAAGGAAATGGTAGATAATCTGAAGGAACAGAGAGAGGAAAGAGAAGCCTTTACAGTTGTCCCATCCTTTCTTGTATAAGCCAAAATGTGAGAGGGGAAGAGTGATCAGTTGAAGTTGAGAAAGATATGACCTTTTGAACTTTATTTTGACTTCTTCACCAAAAAAAAAGGAAAAGTCTTAGAAAAATTATTGATAGATTTGCAAGTGAATTTTGATATTATCACCACAGATATCTCAAGTCCCTGCTCTGGGGCGCGATGAGAGTTTTCTGCATGTGCTCCAGTGAGCTCTGGAGGCAGTAGGAGCCCCTCCGTGTGGGCTGGAAAATGCTGTGGCAGGGAGGAACCCGGGGTATGTTTCTCACACTGGCTTGTGGTTACTGCCTTTGAGTCACTTGTCTTGTTATAGATACGTCTTTGCGTAGCTTTTTAAAGAAACTGCACATTTATAACTGTTGGAAACTGGGTGCTCAGGGTCATACCACAGATTTAGATGTTGTTTGGTTTTAAGTTTTGCTTTCTCTGCTAGATGCTTCATGTGTACACACATTCTTGTTAGACTTTGAATGAATTTGAGAAGAATGCCTATATTAAAAAAAAGTGTGAATGCATACGTATTGAAATTATTTTTGTTTGCAAATCTGAAAGTTATTGTGACTCATATCTTGTCCTGTCTTAACTGTGGATACTGTATCAGAGAGAGTAGCTCTGAAAATGAAAGGGGTGAGATTTGCAGTGCTGTACTGAGAGTATCGATGGAGTATTGATGTCAGGTGGAAGCCACGTGTTTGTGCATCAAGGACACTTCTGCCGTGTTCAGGAAAAAGTACTGGAACTGTTCCGCCTTCAAGAGAGAAGAAAGTGTTCCATTTCTGCCACAGGATTGATGAAGCTGAGCATTATGGAAAGAGAGCTAAGGTTTGTTTTTATTAGATAATGGTTACATCTGGGGAAAAACAAAAAATAATTTGTACAAAATGTTTGCTAGCTGAGATGACTACTTTGTGAGACCACACTTTCTTACTAGCTCTGCAGATGTACTCAATATTTCTCTTCTCCAATATCTCAGAAATGCTTTTTAATTTGCTCTGCAGCTTGCATGTAACCCCCTTTTTTAATCCACAGTCTCAGTAGGGCAGTATTCTGAACAGTATTTCCTGACTTGCTCTCATGAAGCGTGTGCATGCCCCCATAAGATTTATGCCGTTTACCTCATTGTGAAGAATTGCTGGTGGTAAATAGACCCATTTTCTTTCAGGTAGTCATTGATGGCTATTGCTTATGTATTTGGTAAGAAAAGAGTTCCCTTTTGCACAGGTCAGGTGTTATTTCCTGAAAGCCTATAGCACAAGGCAAAAGTTTGATGCAGAAAATACCCGTCGCAACAGCCAAAGCTCTTCTAGTTTCTAAGCAAGTGGAAACAGGCCCTTAGGACAGGAGGTGAGTGCCACTGTTGGTCGTGGGCACAGCTAGCCTGGTGTCCCAGCTGCTGTTTCTGCAAGGCTGGGGGACACCAGCTGAAGGCCCCGGGGCAGCCTCCTCCAGCGAGACCAGGCCACCCCTGCAGTGCTGGGACTCGGCTGCGTGCACAGAGGTGTCCGTGTCGGTGTGACCCGTGCTGGCGAGGGCAGGCGTTCCCCGCGTGCAGGACCGGGGCAGCAGGAGCGTGTGCGTCAGCAGCAGGGCACGCCCTGGTGTGCTCCAGCTCTGGAGTGTCGTAGCCCCAGTGCTGGCCCGCCGTTGAGGTGGTACCATCTTTCTGTGTCCACGTGTAGCTTTGCTGTCTGCACCACCCACTGTGGGGTGCAGAGGTGTCCAGGGTTGCAAGCTTTTGTGGTGTCATCAGTGCATATTTTGGCAAGATCTAGAAATGAGTATGTTTAAGTGTTTTCTTGCTTTCCACCAGCTTTGTGGCCAGCTCTGATGACTCTCATCATTTATTGTGAGAGGAACTTGTCAACATGAGGATGGTTTAACAGATGCAGGAAAGAAATGCTGTTTTGAAGAAAGAACTTCTAATAGAAATGGAATGTGAAAAAGAACTACTAGAGACCTCTGGAAAAAATGTTTTTCTTGTTTCTGGTACTAGCAGAGCTTCAGGATTTAAAGGTCTTTAGCAGATCAGTGAGGAACTGGTGCTTGCAGAGGCATATACTAACATTTGGAGAGATTTAGATGTGTGAAATTGCTAATTGAGATTCACTTGATCTGTATTTAACAATAATCCAAAACATAAAATCCATGATATTTAAAATACAAAGGGGGAACTGGAAGACCTAAAAACCTTCTAAAAGCTGCCTGGGCATCATCTTTGTTGTTTAAGTGTTGAAAACCTACAGAATACTCAAAAAAATTAAATACAACAAAGTTTTTGGGGTCTAAGATATTGTGGCTTTTTTGGCTATGCCCAAAACATGATGCCTGTATGATGACCCAAGATGATAACAGATTTTGTTAGAAGTCACACTTTGATGTCTGCTGCTGTAGACTTCATTTTTTTGAAGGTAGATGTGCTGTTTCACTTCAGAAATATTTAATGTCAGTGACCAACATAAGGTATAGTTCAATGGCTATTGACAAAAGAGCAGTTTTAAATTATAGCTGTTATTAACTTGCTACAGAGATGCGTTGCTGGTGCCTGTTTAGAATCGGTCAGTACCTGCTGTCTTTTTGACTAAAATATTTGATGTTAAGTATTGTGTCTGTGACCAGATGGGAATTAGTCCTAATCTGTAGGTCAAAGGAAGAATTTTTAAAGACTAATCCTGAAAATGTGTTGGACAGGTAGTACTTGTAAACTCAATTTAATAAACAGGGTTGTCCTCTTCAGCTTTTCTTGGCTATTAGTGTTGCCAGTATCAAGTGTAGTCATTTAAAGAGTAAAACTCCTTTTGGTTGTTAAAATCTGAAAAATCCTCTTGCAGAGACAGACTGCTATTTTATATAGGTAAACCTGTTAATTTTGGCCTAACCAGCAGTAGCGACATCACTAGTATAATGTTTGTGCCATCCAGATTTAGAATCCTTGCAAATACTTAAACATATAAAATTACTTAATTGTGTAGGTCAATATTCAAGTTTAACCTTGTGTTATATATAATTTTCTTTTTCCTTTGTGTCAACGTGCCCTTCAGACTGATGCTGTGGTAAAAAATAAATGATTTGTAAACAGAACAACAGTGAGACTACATTTATCTCTGTGCCTGGTGTAGTTTAGAACAGCCGCATGTTTTGGGAGGAAAAAACAAAATGGAGGCATACTGGAAAAAACCCACAAAAATTATTTGAGGGCTGGAAAAAATACCTTGTAATGTGAAACTTGGTATTGGTTTAGCATAAAGACAACGGGGACATAACTTGATCGTAGCGGTCAAGTACCTTTCCAGGGAGAAAATACCAAGGAAATAACAGTACACGAGAAAGTCATAACAGGAAGCAATGACTGGAAGCTGCAGTCAGATAAATTTTAATTGGAAATAGCAACGATAATGCTCTTATGTGGAGAATTGGGGACAACCACAAGATATGTGAAAAGAAAAATCTGTTGTGGAGAATCTGGCTGTAACATGAGTTACATGACTGTCAGTATCAGTAGCAAGTTCTTCCCTGGAAGTTGTATTTTGAGAAACATTCTGGCTTTTCTATGCTGTTTGTGTAGAAGCTATGGAAAAAACCCACATTTTTTAATTAAGGGAGGAGAAAAATGTTCTGGGAGGTTATCAAAAATGTAGGACAAAAACATTTCTTGTGGCAAGGACTTGAAGATATGTCTTTTCTGAAAAAAACCCTGAAAGCGTTCTGCTGATTTCTTTGGCGAATGCTAGAGTTGTAATACTCAGCACGCCAAAAATAAGTCAGTTTTTTACAACCTCATCGTGGCCATTTAGTTTTGAAACAAAGCTGACTGTAGCAGTGTTTGTCAAAACGGACTAACTTTTTTGAACAGTATCGGCTGCTTTTCTTCTGTCTTGAAAAACCCGGCAGCTCTCAGAGAAAGCAGGCAGTCTCTGTAAATACTGTATGGGTGGGAGAGCTGGGCAGCAGTTGAGGGGTAAAATTTCCTAACCTGCTGTACAGGACCATCAGATGAGAATAACTTCTGCTGGCCTTTGGGAGGGGAGAGAAGGGACATGCTTTCTGATTTCAGAAAAGAATTTGAACTTTATGCGGCATTTTCAGCCATGTTTGCTCACTGTACATACTTTTCCCGAGGTTTACACTATTTGTGCTTGAGCTGGATACTTGTCCCTTTGCAAAATGCGGGCGCTGCAAGGCTTGGTGTTATAAACAACTGCAGATAATAGCTTACGCATGACACGGCCTTGAACAAGTCCCTTGTGTGGGAGCCGGAGAGAGGAGAGCCCCTGGGCTCTAGCAGACATTGTCGCCAGCAGACCCTACAAAGCTGCTGTGGAAAGGAGTTCCCCTTGAGCTCTCTGAACAAGCTGTGCAAGTTTTCACTGAGCAAGTTTTTCAACAAGAATGGTTTCCTATCTGTTTTTTTCTCCTGTGTGGTCCCCCCTTCAAGATCGTCATCCCTTTTGACTGCAAGGAAGAAAGGTTGCAGGCACAATGTGATTTGGGAGGATGCTTCGCTGAGCCTGAACCTGATGGAGCCCAGTTGTGTTTTGCAGATAGAGGCAAAGAGAGGAAGCGGGCAGAGGGGAGGAGGCAGCAAGAGCCGGGGAGGCTGGCAGAGGTGCTGCAGAACGCGGCCAGCAAGTGAGGGCTGCCTTTGGCCACGCCAGCCAGTCGGGTCCCGCAGCTCGCAGTGGCGGTGGAGCAGGACTGTCCCAGAAGCAGAGCCAAGCGACCAACAAAACAATCATAGCTGCTCCTGGGAAATTTTCGTACATGCCAGGAGAAAGCTTTGCTTGTGCTTTTCTTGGATCTCTGTCTTGAGCTTTTCGTAGAAAACAGCAAGAGGTTTAGCATCAGATTGAATTTGGAGTTTGACCTCCTGAAAAAGCAAAGTTGGAAATCAAAAGCACGTGAATTCTTATGGTTTAAGAGCAGATGTCTGGTTTAATAATACATACCTCCCCAAAACACTGCATATTTCCAAACAATTCTAAACCAGTGCCAAATATCAATATCGATTTTGGTGCCCTGTTTCTGCATTGGCCTTGCAATAGTCAGGATCTCTTTGAATGGATGGTAGTCAGTCTTTTCCCCTAACAGTAGCTGAGCTGTTTATACTTAGTTCTTATTGTTTTGAACAACAGGACTGAAAATGCTGAGTGAGGATTCATTCCTCCTGTATTCCTTAGTGTAAAATAGCAGGAAAAGTAAGATACCAGCCCTCTGTCATAGCTGAATAATCCCAACTACTCTTCCTCAGCATTGCAGTTAGTCCTAGGCTTTGACACATCAGGAGTAACATGCATATGCCCAGCATTACCGGTGTTAGCTGTGAGCCGGTAATCTGCTTGAAGATGTTAGCTGTGAGCTGGTAACCTACTCAAAGACAGACTAAAAGAGTGCTTTTGCATGCGATCACCACTCACTGAACAAGCTAATTTTATATAAAGAATGGTTTCAGAAAAACAAACATACTTGTTCTTGTGAATGTGGTGTTAAGTCAGATGTGACAGGTAATGATTTGGAAAGAAATGTTTTGGCATTTGAAACTCTGTGACCTGAGGATCAAAAATTATATTTCTGAATTTAGAAATGACAGTTCCTTCTCAAACAAACACCCCAAAAGAAATGGTATAGTGTCTCTTCCCAGCCTCACATGAAAGTTAATGATGTGCTGCAGTGCTTCATCATCTCATTCATACGTGCATGCTTTGGTTACAGAGAGCATGAACTAGTTACTCAAAATTTAATCTGGTTGTTTTTCGGGTTTTTTTTTTAAAGCAACATTTGCTACTTTAGAGAAAAAATAATGGCTTAAAATTAGGGTTGGGTTTACCATGGCTGATAGCTATTGTGATATTGTTGTGTGGTTTGACTATTTTGCTGTGGATTTTGTACTGCATAGACAATTTCACAGAGGACTCCCAGGTCACAAGATGCACATCCCCACCCTTCTAGTAACCCAGCCTTTTATTCCCCTGAAGCTGGAAATGTAATAGGATGAACAGTTTATTAATCCAATGAAACTTGCCATGTCAAAGCTGTAGGAAAGAGAGGCATAAATGCATGTATTTAAATAATAGGGTACTACAAATGAGGCTGTATTTAGTTTTATGGAACAGTGTAGAGACAACAGAAGAAGCTAATGGGCTCAAGCTGTGCAGAGGAAAGTATTCACATGGACAGTGTTGGAAGGCTTCTTGCTCTCACCCTCTGCTTGCTGAGATCTGTACTTCTGTCTCAGCTCTTGTTTTTGAACAAATACTTCTGGGAAACAAAGTGGATCTGGTGCAAACCTTTTTTTTTTTTTTGTATGTTATCAGACATTAGAAAGGAGAATGGTGAATTTTTTTCTTTAAATAAGAAAAGAATAATCATGATTCCTGTGCTCCTATGCAAGGCACAACAACCTGAGACATCTCTGTATGTACAGCGTCTGGAAGAAGGATCTCCTGATGCAGGATATTATATAGCACAGATCAGCCAGTTCCCCACCCCGAAAGAGGCTGTTGTGATGTATGAACAAACTCATCAGTGTCTGAAAATGCCTGAAATGGGTATTTTGTCTCTATTGAGTGGCTTGACTGTGTAGGCAGCTAAAATCCACCTCCCCTTCCCAATCTGCTTCGCTTTCTCACTGTAAGTTTGTGTAAGTTTGGGTGGTCATTCACCCCTCTTGAAGATGGAGGAAGCCTCCTGTAGGTCAAGACCAGCATATAGTTTGCCTTTGAGAAATATTTCAAATCAAACTTGGGAAGCTGGCACTGGGGCTGTGCTTCTAGAGAAACCCAAATTGCCATGAGTGTCAGCAGAAAGAAGCTACTGGCTATTTCTGTGTTGTTGCATCAGAGCTTTCTGTGTATTGATCTCTGCATGTCAGATGTGAAGCAATATCAGGAAATATTAGGCAAAAGAGAATTCTTAATTACATGCATTTTTTCAAGTTTACTGATTTATTTGACTGGCCTTTATATTACCAGGAACAAAAAGAACCTTAATCTGGCTTCTGAAGAAAAATCATTAAAGTGAGACAGTTGGGAACAAATTAGCACATCATCTGTATGCTCAAGACTTTGAGGATAAACAACTACCGAAATTCAGAATATATTAATTACTAACGGCATGACTGTTGGCGTATGTCACTGCAGTATTTCAGTGTGATCCCATTCCACGTTTATTTTGCACACAAATTTTCCTAAGGAGCTGTTCAAAACTTGGGTTATTTTTGCTTTTACCATCCCATGATCCTGATGTTCGACAATAAGGAGTTCACATAGTTAAATTTTCAGTACTTAAAATAACAAAACAAAACCATAAAAAAAAGCAACCCCCAAAACAAAACTTCTGTTAATTGAATTCAGATGTCTTGTCTGGAGAACACTCAATTAAACACAAAAATAGGATACTTTTTGGTTCAGCAAAAAGTGGGGTTTTTTTTAGTTTTGTTTGTTTCTTGTTGTATAATTATGTTTCTTACATGTGCCGAAAACAGACTGGATAACACAAAGTCAAGCTTTTGTCTGTATGTATTGTCTTGCTTTTCTTTTTTTTCTGCTCAGTGAAAAACCAGGTAGTGTTTCCAGCTGTAATTTCCATGTCTAGCTTGAGTCTGTTTCAAAATAAATGTTCACTGTTTTTACAAGTCTTTGTAAATTATAAAACTTTAGAAGGAGAATGCTCAAAGTTGTTCACACGTTCTGCAATCTTAAGATTGCAGAAAATAATGTGATTTGTAAAACTTGACTTTAACCTTGTTTGTAATGTGATTTGATGCCAGAAATGATATCATGTTGTGAAAATAATGGTTTGGCTGGGACAAGGAGGTGAGCGAAAAGGAGTGCATTTGGTTGCAAAGCTGTAATGGTGCCATGTGAAGCTGCAGACATCTGATAGTTGAAGTATTGGTGATGGTACTTCACCATTTTGATGAACAGTATTCATCCTTTTTCAGTAGTTCTGTTGTCAACCTGGGAAGGTCAACAAGAGCAGGAAATGTCCTGTGCCCACCCACACAGTCTCAGGACCACTGCCAAGGACCAAGGAAGGAAAATCAGGAGACAGCATATATTGAAAGTGTCAGTGATAGATGCCAAGGAGCATAAGCAGAGAAGCTGGAGAATAGGTGCAGGACTTTGTGTTGCATCAGTGATGCAGGGAGACAGGCTGCCCTTGGCTTCATCAGGTACTGATGTAGGAAAGATTGGTCCCAAATGAGGCAGAAAGTGGCAGGGTGGGAGAGGAAAGCCTCCCGCTGGTGGCACCGGTTCCTTGCTGGAGGCTGGCGTTGGTTCTTGCCTCTCTGCAGCAGGCACTCCAGTGGGCAGCTTGGTGAGGTCAGCACGCCTGCCGGTGGTTGCAAACTGAGTATTCCTTGTTTTCTAGACACTGAATGGAAAATGTTTCGGTTGGGTTTCTGGAAGCTTTAGGTGTGCAAATGACACCAGCCGCAGTTCAGGCAGGATGCTTGTCCTGGGGAGGGAGCCAGCCTCTCTGGGAGGTGAGCTGACCTCTGCTCGGTCATGGAGTAAAGCCATGGAAAAGCCCTCTCTCAGCTGGTGTCAGCGGGGTGAGGACAAGTCCATCTTCCCATTTCCCTGGCAGCTCTCTTGTACATGGGGGAAAACACGACAAAAGAGGAATTTACCCTCTTCTGACATGGATGGTATGAAGTTTTACTTGTTGCTCAAACACACCCAGTGGGTGGATTTACCAACATTGTTCTATTGACTGCCTGGTAACTGCAGCAGCTGCTGTGTGCATGTAGTACCTGCTTGCTAACGGTCTTCAGCTGCATGTGTACCTTGACCTGTCCTAGTAGCAGGAGGGCTCCCTCTGCTGAAGAGCTTTCCTCTGATTAATTACTGCTGTGGCTGCCTCTGTGACCATGGCAAGCTCACCATAGCCATAGGTCTCAGAGTTACCATAGGAGCATGGTGCCTCCGTGTGAGGCAGAAATTCCTGCCCAGGTGCCTGTGGGTGTGAGGAACATCAGGTTTTCTATGGTGGCCTTGCACAAGGGTCGCTTGTGGCCAGGCTTGCAAAATGCTGTTTTGGGGCTGCTAGCTGAGGCCCCACCTGACTTGCGTTGTCCACTTGCCACAACTTGCGGCAAGAGGCTGCCAGGAGGTTCAGTTTGATTTGTATCGCAAATGAAGTGTATCTGTGGTCCTTGAGCAAAAACCGTCATTCTTAAATATTGTGTGGTTGGGGTTGTGGTTCGGGGCTTTTCTTTGTTGTTATTACATTCAAAAGGCATCCGTAACAGCTGAAGAAGGTGCAGAATTGTCATGGTTAAAGTGTTTACAGGAAATTTAAACATATTATGGAGTATACTGGAAGAGCAATTTAGCTGGGCTTCTGTTTAATTCAGAAAAATCTCCAATGTCATTGAGTCGTAGTGGGTTATTCAGCTGTCGCTTTGAATGTGTTCTCTCTCTGTACTGTTTTCCCCCGTGTTGCTGATCTGGTGAATGACGGAATCTGGAGGAGTTCAGAAAGTGCATCAGCAGCAGTAGCACAGCTCTCCCACTGTTTGTTATGGGATGCTCTTGTCACACCAGAAGTATTATTTTTTACAGTATTTTGCAGAGTGGGGTTTTCTGCTAAAGTAAAAGCAAGAGATTAAATGGAAGTGTGAATGTACTAGAGTTTTTCTAAAAGCAGTAGTAGGAAGAGAAAGCAAACAGGCTTCAGTTTCCATAGAAACAAAGAGAGGAAAAAAAGAATATCTCAAAACAGCTTGTAATTCTTGTGTCTCCTTTCTTGCTTTAACACTTAACCAGAAGTCTCCAAAGTAACCAGTGTATTGGAGGTCCTACTTCCAAAATGCATGGTTTCAATTCAGGGCTGCTAGAAATGAAAATACAGTAAAGAATTGTATCTCAGTGAACAATCTCCTATGTGCTATGTTCTAGTTTTGGACAGTTCAAAGCTGCATTTGCTGATTCAATCATAACCTAATTCAAGTTTAAAAACACCATTGTGTGTCGTGTCACGCAGTTTGCTATCAGCCATAGAAACATTACTGTTCAAGTGCTTTATACAATGCATGGAGAAGCTGGCGGGTGACTGCTGCGTGCTGAGAGCAATGGTCCTGCTCCAGTGGTTCGGTGCTCAGGGGTCATGTTGAAAGCTGCTCATGGAGCAAGTGGTGCGACACTTCCCGGTTCCTCTGGGCCAGGTGGAAGGAGGCTGCTGCCAGAGAATCAGTCTGGGCACTGGGGGGTGGCACCGGGGGCTCGGTGATCCATGTGCCATGTTTGTGCCCTGGCACAGCCTAAGGCAGGTTTGCAGGAGGCAGGGGGATGACCATCTGCTGGTCGTGATGGTCTCTTGTGGTGCAGAGAATGCTGCAGGTTCGAAATAGGTTCTGGTTGCTGGCTGTGGCTGTGCATTTAGGGTGTGCTAGAGTGCAAGACTGCAATTATCATCATAGACCTGGTAATGTTTTATAGAAGCAAATTTTCTTTACTTCATTTAACCTGCACTTTCCATTAGCACATATTCTTAATTGATGAGAATAATAGTGATGAGCATAATATTTTTCATATACCACGGTGTTAAGCTACAATGGCATATGTACACATTAAGGAAGGTGTCTATTAAGGATCAGTACTCTGGTTTTGTGCAAAGTCTGCTTTAATGCTTAGAAAGTGGAGAGTTAACGTTTTGATTATATTTGCAGATGATTCTGAAGTAAAGATATTATAAAAGGCAGAGATGCATTTCAGAACAATCTAGAAAAATTAGGTTGACAGTAAATGACAGTTCAGTTGTAGAAAAATATGGAACTGGCATAACTGCAGAAAAATAGTTAAAATGCAAAAAATGCATAATAGCATTTTTAATATAATATAGCATGCTAACAATGGAAGTCAAGTCAAAAATAGGTTGCATGCCAGATTGCAAAGAAATAAAAAGGACTATAATTTCAGCTGTGTGAAAAGTGTTATGTTAGACTTGAAGATATTCTTCCATTTGTAATGGCAGAGTCACTGAAGACATCATAAGTGGGTTTCTGACATTTCTGTGCTGCCTTTATGTTTCCTGAAAAGTGTGAACTGCCTTCACTTAATTTCTGTACTGAAAACAAATTTTGAAACTGTAAAATGCCTGTTTCTCTGTGATTGTTTTAACAGAAACCGTAGCTCCTTCAGGATATTGGTCAGCGGCTGGGAGGAGTAAAACTGCTTTCCCCTTTGTGATCTTGGAGTGACTAAATTATTCCTAGATCTTAGCTATACGATGAAATCACATTTCCCAACCTACCCTAATTACTTCTGACGTTGCTGTCCTCTTCTGTCTGGGAAAAGCTGTTGCTGACTAGCCATGTTGTATAAAGTAATTTAAACATATTAAAGTCATTGAAGTTCCAGAGTCACTTTTTACTTGCATTTGGAAACCGCTTGTGCGCTTACGGATGCACACATGCATGCTTTGGAAAGCGTGCCTTGACTGCCTGGTATTTTTGTGTTAATATTGCCAGAACACTGCACAGAAGGTGAAGTATCAGAAATGTCCACCTAATAACATCTTGGATCTGTGCCGGAAATCCCTCTTTCCTTCAGAGGAGAAATTATTTCGCATAGCTAAAACTTAAGTAGCTGGAAAAGTTTCCGCTGATGGCAGCATGGGCTTCAAGCTGAAATTATTTTAAAAGTTCATTTGGGTTCTGATGACTGAAGTATTTGTTGTGCAGAACGACTGAGAAATGAACATCAGGAGTCCCTAGGTAAATGGTGGTTTTGTTTTGTCTTTTTTTTTTTTCTTGTGGTTTGTGGCTAGGACAGTTATCTAAAGTGATTATATACGCTGTTTGCTTCTCATGTATCATCTGCCTTAGTCTGAACAATGGTACCATTGTCACTCCATGTATTGGGTTGGCTCTGTTAAATCTACAAGTCGAAGAAACAAATACAGAAGTCCAAAAACTCCTTAATAACTGTTCAGCTTACTAATATTTGTTTTTCCAGTTCACTTATGGTAAAAGAGGAGAGGGATCCACCTGATGGTGTAATGTTTCACCCCACATTTCTTGGGACTCATCATCACTGCCCTTTTGCTGTGTTAGCTCCCACAGTAACCTGGAATGTTTTCACAATCTAGGCTTGCTGTTCCCGGGAGCTGTGGACGGTGGCAGTTGTGAACATGGTCTCTTAGGGTCTGTAGATGTTTCTCTTGAAAGAAGCAGTCGGGCTGTTTCTGGTAGTGCTCGCAGATTCAGCAGTGGTGGTGGAAGAGGTTGAGGATGTGTCCCAGCCCCTTGAAGTGAGGCTGGCATTTTGCACAGGGTCTGGGCTTTTCCTCGGGTCCATGTACCTGCAGCAGCCCAGGAGGCTGCAGCGTAGGGCTGAGAGTTTGCAGTGTCAGTGATGAGGTGCTGATAGCCGTATTTCTGTTTGTTTGGATTTTCTTCTCCTGGGGAATTCATAAGGGGTGACTTCTGTTAGTTAATAGCTTTCAGTCATGGTACTTAAAACTTGACTGAACGTTTAGCGAGTGCCATGAGAATACATGGTGAAAACGTATCCTGTCATTCAGCTGCGTTATAAAAAGGGAGAGTATCATCAGAGCTATCGTTTGTTGAGTGTTAGAAGGAAGCAGAAGGCCCTGAAATCTTTTCCTTGACTGAAGGTGGCAGAAGAGGGTATGCTGAGCCTGCTGGCATCCTTCCCAACCTAAGCAGGAATGTAGTAGCTTAATATGGCATGATAAATCAAGTGCAAATTTGCTTTTCTTCCTATGGAGATTATATGTAATCTATGATTCCATTACAATAAAGACACACTTCTAAAATAGTGGGTGAGGGGGAAGGGGAGAAACTAGGAACAAATCAAAACCAAAAAGGATGTCCTTCATGGTTCTGCTGTTGAGCTTCAGGCTTTTCTGGTTTTATTTTAGGGGGTGTGTGCACTGGTTTCCTGTTGTGATTCATGTGCCAGGCCATTTGTTTTAAAAAGAAAACAAAAGCAACCCAACTACCCTGGTTTCCACCCAGGGTGGTATGTTGGAGTCTGCATTTTGCTGTAAAATTATGTAGTTTTATGTGAGCCTCATATAGCTGCCTGTGCAAAATCCTGTTTGTGCTCGCTTGCCACGTGTTCCAGCTGACAGCACCATATTTATGCCTCTTCCTTTAAGTTTCCATGAACTAAAATGGCAGCATATTTCGGGGATTCTCAAGAGCTAAATGCAATGCTTGTTTACATCCCAAAGAAAGAGTATAAGAGTATGTGAAGTCCTGGACTTAAATGAGTAATAAACTGGTAGTGATATTGGAAACTTGATGTGTTTTAGTTAATTGTGAAGTTGGTGAGTGCTGGGCCCTTCGTGAGCATGTCAGAAGGCTGTATCTTCTTTCCAAAGGGGTGCTAATCTGAAGGCTCAATCCTGCAAACGTTGCTGGTGTAAAATTTATTTCATCGGTTGCTCTCATGGCTTTCCAAAAACTCCCATACGAAAGTAACCCTTCACAGGGTTTTTCAATCAGTTTATGTCTTTAATTGCTCTTACAAAATAGGTCAAACAATTGTTTTGATTTTAAGATGGCTCTGAAGAAAAATAGCTGTTGGAGATGTTTGAGGTGGCATTGTTTTATCTTACTTTAAGGAAGGATTGCAAGGAAGGGAGGAAAACTGCCTGGCATGGGATTAGGAGCTCTGGGGCCAGTTGAGTCATTTGAAGCACTTTATTGCTTTGTGCCTTGGCTGTGAACTCACATTTCAGCCTGAGTAAATACACTGGTGTCTTCTGAAACACAAATTTTGGTAATCCCAGTGCCACGGAATTTTGTTAAGGTTTCTACCCCAGTTTTACCTCCTTAAGGTCCCATTTTCAGCTTTCTAGTTTTCAACAGTTTGGGCTAGTACCTTTTCAGTGACAGAAGTCTGTTTTGGTCTGATTTTTTTTTTCTTTATCTATTTGTTTCAATTTGAGTAAAAAATAATGTACTATTTTTGAGAAGGTGGCTAGGGAAATTACATTGTTTCTTAGTGTTTGACAAAAATGATTTCTGGGGTAAATAATGTAATACAGTGGAAGCTGCTGTGGGAAACAAGAAGAAAACAGTGGAGACCTCTAAACCAGCTTGTGTGAAGTTGCAGCGGCAGTGGAGAGGAGGTATTTTCACAGCTGTATTTTGTTTGGAGTTAGGGGAGCTGAGGAGCTGACACTCTGGCTGACCATAGCATGAGAGCTGCTGCTAGTGGATCCATAAGGACATCAAGACCTGGAACAAAATGACTTGTGGTAGGAAGTCTGAGATTAATTTTTGAGGGCTAGAGGGAAAAATAATGCCACAAAAGTCCTGACACGTGTCCCAAAGCCTAGAGCATTGTCAGGACAAAGACACTGAAGCCTGGAGCAATCTGCTCCAGCCGTTGGTGAAAGATTATTTCATCTTTGTAGCAGGGCAGCAAATTGAGCGTGCGTGCTGCTGTGGCAGTGCAGTTCAGTTCAATGCCCTCCTATAAAGTGTGAAGGCTGCATTTGGCTCAAAACAAATTTGGTGTTGGCATTATACTGATTTTTGGGTGGTGTTTGGAATAGAATCTGTTTCCCACAAGAGTCCCTTTGAAGGAGAGGTCAGTATTCACCAGCAAGTACCCTCCTGTCTTTGGATCAGAGATCAGGACAATCCACAGAAGTGTTAAACTCTCCATCTTGTTGTCTGTCTGTCCGGATGACTTTTATACTGGAGACCATTGTTTCTGTCTGGAGATGCTAGGTTTGTTAATTTTTAGGTACCTGGTTTCAGAAAAATCTGAGCATTTACCCTCTGAAATGGCAAGGTATCTAACAGATGACTTTAAAATGTAAGCATGTGTGTGAACACATCTCCTGGGTAAAGACTGTCAGTCATGCTAAATGGGACTCACTGAGGCAAAGTGAGTTTTCCAATATATTGCTGACTGGGGAACTCGATAATTTAACTTGAGAATTACTGTACTTAGAGAACCTGTGCTGTAAAGGGACAGAAATCCCATGTGAAAAAGGCAAGGCCATAAGAAAATTAATAAGTGAGATCTGGAAGATCTTGCCTTGTAAGAATGTTTTTACTTAAGGAAACGAATAGTGTGTAAGAGTGAACTGAGCTATAATTATATGTAAGTTAGTATTTAAGCTTCTAATACACAAAAAACTACAGCTCTCCAAACTTTGTAACAGGGGAGAAGATACTTCTTATGCATTAGATTTGTATAAGATGATTTTTTTTCTTGCTTTCTCAGCTATGAGAAAATGAGAAGCCATGTTTAGTAGTTAATGATGAACTGTTCATAAACTCATGTTAACAACTGCTGCTGTTAGCAGATAACATTAATTGGTAGCCTGGGTTAGCTCTAGAGGGTCTTCAAGCTTTCTGTTATGTAAAACAATAAATAATTCTCTAGGTAGATTTCTCTATAGCTATTGGTGAGCATATGTCATCTGTCTGAGAAATATAGACTCTAATACAGAGTAAAGGATGAAGAATTGCATTTTTCGTGTATCTGAATGTTAATTTCAGTATGCTGCCATTTCTTTACTCTGTATCTCAGCCAAGCTCAATGGAAATTTGTAGAAATGAAATACTGCTGCTGAAATGACCCTGTGAAATGTTGTAGAATTACACCACTGTGCTGCTGTATGGTTAGAACAAAAAGCCTGTTTTTACCTTTCAGCAGAAGTTTAAAAGATTGCCATAAAGCTCTGACATTTTAAAAAGCATTATTACTCTTACAAAGAAGGCTGACAGGCATGTCTTAAAAATAATATACCACCTAATAATATGCAATAATACATATAAGTTATATGTCCTGTAGTGTGTGCCAATATGAATACCTTTGTTTTAACTTTTTTAAACAACTGATTTCATACTGGTTAGGAGTCTCCGAACCATTCAGTCAAAGCAGAGGTTGTTGCTGATATATATTTACATAGTTATATGTTGATGTAGTAAAGAATTCTCTTAATGCGTGAGTACTCTGAGAAGCTGAATTTAGATAATGGTTACTCTGTGGTGACAGTCTACATGGCACACATGTTTTTCATATATTTTAAGATGTCTCTTTTAATAAGCACAGTCTGCAGGAGGGCTAGTGAGTGGTGGTTAGAGATCTATTAAACTACCACGTCTTAGTGGTGACATCCTGATGTGGTTCTCCAAGCTAAATAAAACGCAGAAAAACAATATAAAAAGAAAGTGCATGCCTAGGTAATTGTTACCAGTAGTGAATGTTTGCATCTTGGAGTTCATGAGTGCGGTCAAAGCACCCAAGAGCAGTCCTAAATAAACAAACACTTATCCAAGTGAGTCAAAATGCCTTTTAGACCTTCTTAGTATCTTCGTCAAGTTGACCTCCTCACCAGTTAGGTTAGTAGTATATGTAGAAAAGTCAGGTCTTTCTGGGAAAGGTAGAGAGCACAAGAGAAATAGTGCCAGTTTGAAGACTTTGAAGACTTCTGATGAAACTTGGACTGCTTGTGTGGTTGTATGACACTGCATCCACTGCGTGGATGTGTGTTGGATGACACTGCACCTTTTAACGGAAAGGTGTTAATGCAGAACTTGTCATTGCTGACATTTTTGAGACATTGTTTTAGTTGTTGGGGAACTTAAGGCTGCAAGAATTAATCAATACATGTGGAAGACTCTTCGTGTCCGTTGTCTTCCAAATGTTTTGACTCAAACTTTTGAAATCTGAAAGCATACTAAATACTTGATAATTGATAGTTGAAACTTTGCTGTTTACACTTTGGGAAAACCCATCAGTATGCATTTATATTTACTGCTGGATATGTTTATGAGTTGATTAAAGTAATGAGGGTTATGTTGTCTCTTTCATACAGATAAGCCTTGTGTATGCATTGTGAGTCTTAGGCTTCAGTAATAAGGACAGCATTAGATTTTGAAGAGCAGAAGTTTTTGTAACAATACATTCAATTATTTTTTCATAGAGCATCCTACAGAATGTTTACAAATCAATCTAACAAATTAGGCGCTTGCACAAAAATGGATGCTGATCTTGTTTAAGATCATGAGTAATGAGACAGAAGGCAAGAAAAGTCATCTTTCTACAAATCATTATTTTTGTGCTGGGCACTTGCAGTGTTTTATGAAAGAAGAAAATTCTTTCAGACACGTTGAGTTTTAAATTATCTCTTCCATGTACTAAAATTACTCTTTTCTCAGTAAGGGCTGAAATCTGAAGTAAAAAGTATGTATTGCAAGGGGCTGGAATAACAGGAATGGGGTTCATCCTGTCCTTTTACATCTGTGGGAGATGAAAGGCTGCTGAAATGAAAAGGTAGGTTTAAGCCAAGTCCAATGGTCTGTGGTTGCTAAAACTTACTTCTTATTTTTACACACACAATTTCCATATAGAAGTTCCTAAAAGATAAAACATTTGAACTGAGAAGTCTTTTTGTCAGTCAAACGCATCTGTTTGACACATGGATAGAAAGGAGTTAAAATGTCTTCATGAACAGAAGCCAGTAGCTGGATAGTGTGAAAATTGAGCGGTTTGGCCAAAGCATTTATAGTAATGGAAAATATTTGTATTAAATCATATTGAAGACTAGAAAACCATCTGAAGCTTTGGTATTTTTTGTAATAGAGATTAATAAAACTTTATGCTAATGTGTCATAAAGAGGAAATAGGTCATTTAGGTACAGTATGTTCCTTATCTGACCTACTTCCATGCTCTGTTTTGCAGTTACAGGCTTCTAACAGACCTTGGCAAGAAATCATAGAATCATTCCAACCCAACGGTTTGGGTTGGAAAGGACCTTAAAGATCATCTAGTTCCAACCCCCCTGCCATGGGCAGGGACACCCTCCACTAGCCCAGGTTGCTCAAAGCCTCATCCAGCCTGGCCTTGAACCCCTCCAGGGATGGGGCATCCACAGCTTCTCTGGGCAACCTGCTCCAGTGTCTCACCACCCTCACAGTAAAAAATTTCTTCCTAATGCCTAGTCTAAATCTGCCCTCTTTCAGCTTATACCCGTTACCCCTTGTCCTCTCACTGCACTCCCTGATGCAGAGTGTCTCCCCATCTCTCCTGTAGCCCCTTCAGGTACTGGAAGGCTGCTATTAAGTCTCCTCGGAGCCTTCTCTTCTCCAGGCTGAACAACCCCAACTCTTTCAGCCTGTCCTCATAGGGGAGGTGCTCCAGCCCTCTGATTAATTTTGTGGCTCTCCTCTGGACTCTCTCCAACAGGTCCAGGTCTTTTTTATGTTGGGGGCCCCACATCTGAACACAGTACTCCAGGTGGGGTCTCACGAGAGCAGAGTAGAGGGGGAGAATCACCTCCCTTGACCTGCTGCTAATGCTTCTCTTGATGCAGCCCAGGACACGGTTGGCTTTCTGGGCTGCAAGCGCACACTGCCGGCTCATGTTGAGCTTCTCATCCACCAATACCCCCAAGTCCTTCTCCTCAGAGCTGCTCTCTGTCCATTCTCTGCCCAGCCTGTATTTGTGCTTGGGATTGCCTCGACCCACGTGCAGGACCTTGCACTTGGAAATGCTACTTCCAGTTTTGTGCCTGTTAAGTCTTGTGAGGATGGGAAGCTAATAATGGTTAAACAATTCGTAATTTTTGAAATTTGATCTTCAGAGGAGAAAGCAATACAAAGATAGTAACTTCTGACATAGAGTGCTCTTTTTAAGATGTATACGAGTATAGGGAAGAGTTTTACAGTTATTCTCTCATGGCACAAAAAGAATGGTGGAGAGGAAGAAAGGGAGACAGACTTGTAAGAAGGTTTTTTTTTATTATTATTTTCAGTTGTACTTTTTGAGATCAGATAGAAAGAGAACCTGAACTGTGAAGAAAGTGGAAAACCATACAGACATACAGCTTGGTCCCACGGACTACCTCACATGGAGGGTCCATTATCCTAAATGCAGCTGTCTCTGTACAGAAGGGTGACAAAATCATAGCAACCATACGACCTGAGAGATGTTGTGAAAAGCACATGCAAGGAAAACTCATTTGGCTTTAGCACAATAAAGGGATGAATAATTTTTGAGAGCTTTATGTGACCAATTATCTGTGAAGTGTGTTTGTTTCTTCTCCTCTAGGAAGGTGCCGCTGGGGTCAGACCACAGACTTAGGCAGCTTCTCGGAAATGTGCCTCCAGGGACAGGAACCTCAAACCATACGCCCAACAAACAAGCCATTCTGGGCTGCATTTGCAGCGTAGTACTTAATAATACTAATAATAGTAATAAAAGTCTTCCTTGAATAAATGGTGACTTGCCAGCTGGATGTTTTCCAAAATTCATTGACTTGATGTTTTCTGAGATTGGCTGTGCAGGGAGGGAGAGAAGGTGTGTCTGAAAATATCTGCATTAATGCAATGGGCAGGAATAAAGCTTGCAACCTGGCTCAAGCTTAAAGAAGTAAATAAAATCCTCATCTCTTGAAAAATGTCATACGAAAGAGCAGAACTGATGTCTGGTGTTGATGTAATAGGAAACTCTTTGAGACTAAAATAATCTGAGAAGGTGTGTGATCTGATACAGATTCCCTGGAGTTTGTAGCCTGAATGGCAGAGCGAAGTGAGACTGAGAGACCTCGCACCTAACAGGGTCTTTGTTGAAGCTTCATTGTTATGTCCTTTGTCCAGCCCTCAACCTCACCTTTAAATTGTCGTCACTTTGGTAAGGAGAGCCTTGTAGGGAGAAGGTTTGTCTGTGGAGTTGCAGTCCTGCACTTCGGATGTGCAGAGGGAAGTCTCCTGCATTTGATGGGCTGCACTTTGGAGGGGAAAGTGGTGTGGCCCTGCCACCATCTTTTGTCCCACAGAGTTTCTTCCTGGGCATCATGATTTCTACAGGGTAGAGAGAAAAATGTTTTCACTGATGAGGGTAAATGGCCAACAAATATTCTCGTGCCTATCACTGTGGAGGAAAAGAGCGAAGTGGAGTAACCCTAGGCCTTAAAGAGTTTCTTCATATGACAATCCATTAAAACAGACTTCTTGCTGAGCTAGTGAAACTATCACTGTACGTACAGCTGGAGTAGAAAGATAGTCCTGAAAAGTTTCTATGGAGTGCTGAAAGAGATCCAGAGGAATTGGTATTCACCTCCTATCATCTCTCCCCACCCTCTTTCCTGCAATTTTCCGTTTGTTTCTGTTCTGCTTTTATGAAGATGTTGCTTTTATCCAAGTTGAAATTTTTATGCGTGTTTTTACTGAATTGCATCTTGTGTTTTCAGACGGTTTCTTTAACTGATCAATATCTTTCTGTGTTCTCCCCAGAGTTTCAACAGATGTCAAATCACTTTACTTGGTATTGTTGTCAAACTTCATAGCAGTGCTCTTCCATGCATTTTGTCAAGTCATGAATGAGAATATTGAGTGATAAGACCAGGATCAACATCCAGACAAAGTTTGCTTCATTGAAAAAAAAAAAAATCATTAAAAAGAAATAGAGCTGGAATAGGAGTTGTTTTAATTTGCCTGTTGGTTCTAAAGCAGCTTGGGAACACCTGGGTCATTCCTGGCAGATGGCTGCCTGCCTAATCTGCTCTTGGAGATCTTCAGTGGTGGCCAGTCCAAAGCCACCTGACTGCAGCATTCTTCTGCTTCCAGTTTAAGAGCGTTGGTTTTTGATAACTACTTTTGGAGTATTACCTTTCAGCTAGATCTTTCACTCATTCATTCTCTGTTAATTCTCAGAGACAGTTGTTCATGCAGCCTGCCACAGGCAGTTTCCTAAGCGTGCTACCTGAATGTCATTAAGTCTAGCTCATTTCCAAATGTCAGATGTTCTAACTGCTAGCTTGCTAGTTTCTGTGCTACACCGATACTTATTGCAAAGAGCTGCCTGGCCAGCGGGATAGATTGCAGTCTTTGTTCTCATAGTGAGACGCATTGAAGTAAAATCAAAATAGTTTGTCTTAATGGCACCTCATTTTTTTGGTCGTTTTCTCTGCACTGTTTTGATAAAGAGAGCTGTATATCTGTTTTTGCTTTGAGTGCAGGAAAACACCTGTTAGGGCTGTGTCAGTACTTGATTCAATTTTATTTTTTTCTCTCCTCCTGCCCACAGTAGTAATAAAGCAATTTATTGACAAAACAAACAGTAAAATGAAACACCTGTCTGTACATTTTGAAATGTTTGTTGCCTGTCTGTATAAGGTGTGTTGAAACAAGGCTTAGCTGCATAATTCAGAGAGAATCTGATTGCGGAGTAGCTTTGCCTTCTGGAGTCTCCTTTCTTTGCAGGAGGAGGGCTGTGCCTAGCGCGCACCTTCCTGTGTCCTACCTGCACCTCTCTGCTGCACGTGTTGAAACCCGGAGGATGGCAGCCAGCCTCTCACTGGGGTAACTGGGCAGGCGGTGTGCTGGGTGCGGAAAGGATGACTGATCTTGGAGAAGTGCAAGGAGGATCTCAGGGGAGTAGAAGGGGGCTGAGAACTAGCAGCACAGAGGATGAGGATGCTGCTTGTAGGTACGTTGGGCTGGGGCCAGTATATACTGGGCTGTGGAGACTTCTGGGTGCTAAAGGCCAGTAGAGGAAAAATTTGGTGGATCGTGAAATACTTCCAGCGTGAAGATTAGGTGCAAGTGTCTAACAACTGGGAGTTAAGAAGACTCTCCTAGTAGGAGTCGCAAAGTATTCAAGTGCTTGATAGGTATTTAGGACAAACACACAACGTGGGTGCTTGTAGTGGCAAGATTTTGAGATTTCTGCCTTCAGACCACCTAGGTCTGTCTTTGTGAGTTAGGCAGAAGGATTTTTCTCCTTATTTGAGGGCATTTTTAGCCAAGAGTTTTTATCATCAAGTACTCGGATTCAGTTTCCTCTAGCCAATGTTTCTAGATGTTAATTAAAATAAGTCTTTCATCTCATAGAATTATAGACTGGAAAGTGTCATTAGAGGGTAGAAGCAAAAGCACCAGGAATATCACTGATAAACCAAATGTTTGTGATATTTCCATCATAGTGAGCTGTAGATCACATCATTTAGATGGATTGGCTCATCAAAACTTCGGGTTTTTATTTGAACTAAACCACTGCAAGTTTTTAATTTCTTAATTATACTTTTCAGTGTGTTTGAGTATAACAAATAATGTGGACATTTTTCCTGAGAAATTGATCTATGGAACAAGTTAAAACTCTAGTCTTTATACGTTAAAAGACAAGCATATAGATATAAATGCTAATAAATTGGACAAACTGATAAGTATACAGAAAGTCAGTATTCTTTAATTTTTTTTTCATGATGGTATTTTTCTTCATTTAGAATCTTTCTCTGATGTGTTTTCTGCATTGGTTTAGAACCTAGCCAAAATAGGTATTTTTAACATGTTCTGGCTTCTTCATTACGTATGGTGATGTGGAGGGAAATAAATGTTTAGGTTTGGGGTTGGGGTTTTTTTTGGTATTGATGATTTTAAAAAATGAGGAGTAAACAAAATGTTTTGAAAGGCAAGAAAGGAAGTGGACAAATCCATTTCTGGATTTTTTTTTTTTAATAATGCTTACTCTGCATTTTTTCCCTGGTCAAAATGAAAATTTTGACAGGATGATAAAGGAAACTAATTTTAGATACAGAGTGTTTTACATATTATTGAAGAAATTGCAATTTTTGCATAATACTTTGTATTATGGTGCAGACTAGTCAGTGGGGTTTTTCAATCTTAATCTTCTTGGCACAACTTTGAAAAAGTACCTTCTGTTAAGGCGGGTATTGCTTTGCTGACCTCAGCAATAGTAGATTTTTCATTTTAGATTGGATTCAGGCTGGGCAATGTCGTTTAGCTAAGCTGCTGGTTTTCAAGTCTTTAGTCTTCCTGCCTTTGGACCACAAGGGGCTCTATGACATGATGACTGGGAACATCTTACTAGTTCAGATACGTAAAGATCTATGAAATTTCTAAGGATGTTCACTGTTCCACTGGGAGGAAAAAAAAAAAAACACCTATAAAATGTGTCAAACTGAGAATAAACTGCAGAAAGCACCCTCAATCTATTGTTTCTGGCAGACCTGTCTGGTCTGGGTATGTGCTGCCAGCCATGGGCATCCTGTTCAAGTTAACTCTCCTAACTGTGGAGGCTCCCCAGCGTTTTCTGTAGTGGGAAATATTTAGTGGTGGAAAAAAAAGACCGAGGAAATTGCATAGAATAAAATGATAACAGGCATTGAGAAGCCATGAACTGATTTTGATTGTAGATGGCTTGCCGGTTTTTTGCTTAGCTAATTTTTTGTCTGCAAGCAGAGTAGAACTGATCCTTTTCTGGTTACTCGCTGGCACTTTCATTTATTTTGAAAGTGCAGTTCTTAACGATTAGGGATCCTTGATGGGGGAGTTGTTCTTCAAAGCCTTGATTTGCAGACCAGAAGGCTTATCAAACAACTGTTAAACTGTTCCTTTCCTTTAGATGTCAGATGATCTAAGGGATAATAAGCCAGTAAAGGTTGTACTGGTGCCTGGAAGTTTGAAATGGTGACCGAGTGAAGAGAACAAAGCAGGATTTTCACAAGACACATTAAATTTGGCAGTAGTTGGATCCCAGCTCCCTTAGACTGCTGACTTTGATTCCCACCAAGGGAAAACCCTGCTCCAGGAAAAAAGTCAAAACTCCATATTTTCCATGTTGGCTTTCTCCCTCCATTTCTACTCAGTTGTTCCATGTGATACCTAAATTGTTCAAATGGAGTGATCCTGTTTTGGTTGCTACCAAAGGGTCTTTAGTTCATATATGAGCCCATTTACCACCTCTTCCTGTATTCACTGGTCACTTTTTGGAAAAAAAGCTTTTGAAAAACTTTTTCCAGGATTGACATTACTCTTGTTTTCTGCTGTTCTGAACCGGGCACAGCAATATTTGTCCTTAATCCTGATGACTGACCATGTTTCTCTGTATAAACTTGGCTTGCTTCAAGCAAAACCCCCACACTTCAGTGTTTCCAAGAAAAAAGGAACATAACCACAAGGTTTCCCCAAAGATTTTGCATACAGCTGATTCACTTAACCTCAAAGATAATAAATTATGGGAAAATTTGGACTGCTTCCACATATTCATCATGTTCTGTAAATTTCTTTTTCCCCCCCCGACAGACTGGAGGAGACTCTGTTCAGTCAGCTCAAATGTGCTGTTGAGCATGTTTGTGGAATGTGTAATACCACTGTTTTGAGACTTTATTATTCTCTCTGACTTGTTTCTAATGCCTTAGATTGTAAGGCTATTAGAAGAAGTCAGAATATATTATAAAACAGAAAAATTAATTTTTAAAGAATAAATACTCCTCTCCAGAAAAAGAAAAAAATCTAGAGGTGTCTTGGCAGGCAACAGACAAAAGCAATGTCATCTTCAATAAAGCTTTATTAAAGGACTTCAGAGAAGTCATCCTAATAATTTAATGACATAAATTGCTTTGGGGCAATAGACTAGATTCATAATGAGGAAAGATGACCTCCTCTTCCATTGCTTTATCAGTTCTGCCACAGAAAGCCTCTTCACTTCTTGTGGCACTTAGTGATGCCAAACACGTGCTGTCTGTCCCAGACCATGTAAGAGCTGTATAATGATGTTCTCCATCTTGGATAAGGTTGTAGTGTTGATGTAGTTACAGTAAACACTTGAGTTTATGAACAGTGGTTTCAGTGTTTATGGTGTTCATTTCCAAGTCCCTGATTTTCCCCGTGCAACTCTCCTTTTTTTACTACTTTGGCATCTCTCAGTAAACAGTAGTTCATAGATTGCCTTCACCTTGGTATTTCTCCATTGTTCTCCATTCTGGCCCTATGTGTGAAAGTGGCTTCCTACCTTAAGTTCACAAAATGTGTAAATACCCAACTCAGGAGTCATGATTAATAAGATTTTCATGGATTCTTCTTGTGTTGGAAAGTTATAATCTTTCCTGAAGGTTTTCTGCAGAAATATTCTCACCTAAGTGCATGTTTTTCAGGATATTTCTGGGTGCATTAAGGCTCTTGTAATGTGGCCCCTGTGTTGCAAGCAGAATGGAAGCAAGCCTAATTCTGTGATGATCAGCGAGAGCACGTGCAGGGCTTCGCAGGGTTAAGGAACTGGCCAGCATACCCCAGAGCCTGCCCGCTCCACTCCATCACAGCTGGATTTGTTATTTTAGTGGGGTTTTTTGGGGTTTGGGTTTTTTTTGTGTTTTTACTTAGGGTATGGTATGACAAATCCTCATTTTAAACTTGAACCCAAAAGAATTCAGACTATTGAATTGGTGTGGCATGTTGTGGATGCTGAGATCAGCTCTGGCTCACGTGCCTGGGGAGCAGAAGTAGATGTGGCAGGGGAGGGGTACTAGCTCACCCCATGGCCTTTGGGGCAGCGTAAGGGAGTGGGGAGTGTGTGCAGCTTTCCTTCCTCTGCTCTTTGTTTGGCAAGTTATTCTGACTAGGTTTCAAAGCAGTACTCTTAATTTCCATGATCACTTGTGTCTGGCTGGCAAGTAGTTTCTGTCGCTGTTAGTTGCTTCTGGATTTGAGCAAGAAAAAAAAAAAAGACCTTTGTAACATGTGCCAAAATTATACTATTGTGTTTTAAGTGGATAGAGTAGTAACTAGACTGTGCTGTAGAAACCCAACATTCTGAGAACAGAAATCAAACCTACATGTTGTATGTTCAAAGCCAAGGATATTTTGATATAATTTTAATCATTAAAAAATTACAAAGGAAGGAAAATGCAGTATACATGCTAAGAACGTAGATTACTGATACAGAAAGGTGAAATTGCTTAAGTTATTGGCTCCTTAATTTTAAATAATATCTCAAAAAGCCTTCTCTGATATAGCTCAGCCACTCTTGATGCTGCTCTATGAGATACTGTATAAACTGTGACTGTAATGATCTGTTTTCCTAGGAGAAGGTGGTAATTCAAATCCCTGTCGACAGCAAAATGGGCCATGATAGGTGATTGCCAAAGATATAGTTAGCATGCATGTAGTTAATAATCCGTTTTGTTGAGGTAAACATAAACTGCCTATGTTTTGGGGAGATGAGAAATCTTTATTACTACTGATGCATTCTTCTTAATGCTGATTATAAAACTCAGTTTTGTTGCTCTTTCTTAACAAATTAGTAGTTATCATGTAATGTTTATGGCATTTCAATGTGTAAACTTGTTTAGACAACAGAAACGCTTTTTAGCAAACATGACTTGTTTTAGTATGGATCAACATGACACGATTTTCTTGTCACAGTGAGAAAACCCTAAGAGTTATTTTTATTTATAGCTGTGGCAGTCTTTCAGCTTGCTTAATTATGGAGAAGGTTGCTATGAACTATGGAGTAACAGCCTGGTCCTACAGGATAGTTAAATCCCGATTGAGTGTGGAAGCAGAGGTACTAACGGAGCTTGGCTTGCTCCCCTCCCTGGTGTAACTCTGGGTTTTCCTGAAATGCTGATTTCCAGGTCCATCTCCCTGTGTATGGAATAGCTATTTTTTTGGAAAGCCATACACAACTCTGTTAGCACTCTGGGAACTAAATTACTTCCCTGGCAATTAGAATCATATCAGAGGAATGGATAATAGAAATTATACCGAATACAGGGAATCAGCCATATTATCTATGGCATTAAATTAATCAACTGGATTGTTCAAAGGATGGGTATTTGTGTCACGTGTACAGAAAGATGAGGTTCTGATATGCTTCAGAAGATGATTCATGATTTCAGATGACCATCAAAAGGTTACTGTTCAAGCTTTTGTAGTTGTGTGAACTCTTGCAAGATCAAGGTACATCAGTTTGGGGTATTGGGACTTACATCCCGATGAGTTGGAGGCCTTGTGACTCAGGTTTCCATAACTTCATAGCCTGTGTTAGAAAAGTATAGAAAAAACAGAAAGCAAAATACTTCTGCAAAGTAATCCTGACTTTTTATTTTATATGGATATTCATCATACTCACTCATGTGCAAACTTCTTCTTCCTGCCTCCTGGATCCAGAAATCTTTTTTTTTGGTTGGTTTGTTTTGTTGAGTTGTTTTATTTTCTGGCACTCCAAAAACCAATGTGGCACAGTGTCCTTCTGGCCAGATTGACAAGAGAAGAGCTCTTTGGTGCCCAATTATGTTTTATTCCCACTAGCTCGCACAGGCCCAGAGGCAGTATCTGCTGCCCATTCAGTACTCCAAGAACAGATGCTCAGCAGTGGGACATGCTTTTTACAGTCCTTCATGTGACATCTGGATATCTAGAAGTCACTTGTAAAAATGATTCTGCTCTTGTATACTGATGTAAGGTTAGAGCAGAGGTATTTTTGCTGTGTTTGCTACGAGGACGACTGAGAGGAGAGGCATGTGTGACCCAAGGGGAGCTTGCAGACTTGCTGCAAGGTTTCATCTTCTGCTGGGATGTGTTGGGAAAGCCCCCGATTAATCATTTGGGAGAAGGGTTTGGGAAGAACAGTTGCAGGGAAGACACCCTATGGGTGTGTGTGGGAGGGTGTATTTTATGTATCAGTGTGTGTTTGTAAGTAATGAGTAAAAAGTCTGAAGTGGTTACCTTTTTTATTGTAGCTAACTAAGAAGGGAGCACTTAAAAATTTAGAAGGTGGTTTGTTCTTTTTTTCTGAAGCTTTTAATCTGAATTAAAAGAGCATCTTGAAAGGGCCAATGTAATTATATCAGAATACAGCTCCCATTCAGTTGATACTGGTAGGGAACAAAAAGGTACCTTGGAGGTTGGGGAAAATCCCTGTTAGGAGACAGAAATGAATACTTGTCAGCTCCATCAGACCCAAATCTGATGAAAACCTTTGATACTTTATTATTTAGGAAATCTTTTTGAGGTTAACTGTGCTCCCTTGCTTGAAATATATGAGGATGCTGCTGACAGTTTTTGTCATGCAAATAACTGAATGCCGTGATTATTTAATTAAAGCTGCCTCAGCCCATTTAGTTTTATGCTAAAATGACAATGTGCATCTAATCTTTTTTCATAAATGTAGACAAAACAACTTAGTTTTATTTTTCTCTTGTTAATCAAAAATTAAAGCAGAGGGTATTTATTTTACTAGAATTGTTTGACAACACAGAACCAGTGGAATAGAGAAACACTTGTTCCATGAATTAGCAAGTTTTGAAGTTGCGTTGGATGACTTTTGTTTATCTCCATCTTTTTTTTTTTTTTTTTGTAGGAAATTCCACTTATTTGGATGACCACGGACCACTCCCTCAAAAGGTGAGCTGCTGTTCTTTTGTGTTTTCTTTCTTCTTGAGGTTTTGGTTTTTAACTAATTGTGTGTTTACTTGTGTGCAGAGCAACTCTGCTGAGTTTACATCAACAGCACTTGGCCTTCCCACTTTTTCCCCCAGTGTTTTCAGACACTTGTAAGTAACTTCAGTTTAATCTGTGCGTGATTAAACTAATGGAATTTTTGTCATTGAGTCAAGGGGAGGCAGGATTTTAGTGATGTTTTGTCTGTCAGCACATTCATGCAAAAACAAGAGACCACAATTGGAGCTAATAAGGCAAGAGAAAGTTTCTAGAACGTAGGCTCTGCTGCAGGTGCAACTCTTCCAAGCTGAGCAGTAGGATATATTGAATGAGTATGTGTAATGAGTCCTTTTACAGGGAGAGGGTACACTATTTCCATCACGTATGACTGTGCAGCATTGACTTTTCCCTTGCCATTATCATGGCACCTCAAGACATGTCAGGTGAGGACCAGCGAGTATGGAGTGAAGCATTATGTTTTGCAAATCTCCGCAATGAGAGCACAGAGGACTAAAGGAATTCTTATTCCAGACCGGTATTTTTCAAGCTCGTATTAGCATTCAGAAATGCCTAGCTGTGCAAGCGAGGAAAAGGCTGTAATCTAGATAAGAGTTTTTAACCCTGGATACTTTATTTGGATTTTGGTCCGTTTACTTCAGGAATTTGGCATTACCAATTAGTGGTCTGTGTATGGGAGCTACACTCTGATGGGCAGTAGCAGTTGGACAGGTTTATCCAACCCAGACGCTTTCCTGTTTACATTATGAAAATTTATTTTGCTTATCTAAACATGTAATTTTGGGCTGTGTTCACACAGTGTCATCCAGCTGCAGCTCAGCTGTCTGTAGAAAGGCCAGCTGATTAAGTACGTATATGATTCGTTGGTTGTGTAGGTACTCTCTGATTAGCTACTTAGTCAATAAAATTTTGGGGCTTCCACTGTAAGCATCCTCACTCCTGAAAGCTTGGTGAATAGCTAAGCCGAATAACAGGCTATAGCATTGTATAAGTTACAAGTATTTTGCTTTTTGAAGTACTTGCATGTGTTTAGAAACATTGATACAAGATGGATGTACAGATTTTGATCATCCCTTGGACAACATGTGGGCAAGCCTGCTTGTTCTTGGGTGGGTTTTTTGTTTTTATTTTTTGTTCTTCTAATCAAAGCATGGGCAGGGACTGGTAAAAGGGCAGATAATTCCTGGTGTTTGCTTAGGGTCACATTTTGCACAGGGATGCTCTTACCTTGTAAATCTCACACATTGCCTTATTGGCTAAGTGCAATTATTTGCCCTCCTACAGCTTCAGCTCTGAACTGTGAACTCTGTGTGAGTGAAACTAAATTTGCTGTAATTGTCATTATCTTTCAGGTAGCCTTTATTCATATTACTAGATAACTGTCTACATTTAAACTAATAGATGGCTAAGGTCGGTAGATGATTTAATTTGACATATAAAAAGGTGTCCGAAGAAATTAATCCTTAACCAGCATTTAAAATATTTAATTACAAATAGTATTCTCAGTTGTGATCCTCATAAAGCACAGATGACGTGAAGCACCTTTCTTTAGTAGCACATGTAATGCATAGACAAAAAAAGTCCTCTATTTGTTTCTTTCAGTCCTGGCAGTCACTTACCCCAAGAAGCATACCTTTGCCCTGCTGTATTCAACTGTGACACTATCATGTGAAACTCTTCAGCGTTTTCCTAATGCCGACTATATTCATCAGAAGGAGTTACAGCGTGCCCTGATTGAAATTAAAACAAGAGAGGGGGATTGGTAGGTTTAGGAAGTAGGTTTCGGATCCAAAAGGATTCTAATTTTATGTGTCTGCTTAAAAACGCTCAAAAACGAGAAATTGAGATAATGAACAGCAATGCGTTGCCCAGGGTTGAAATGACGGATAGCCCATATTGCGCTGTGTAGTTCGCTGTAGTGGAAGGCCACCAACAGTTGATACACACCGGGCTGCAGCTGTGTTGCAGAGTACATTCAAGCGTTTTGTTGGAAATCATATTAGGTTTGGCTTTTTGTCATGGCTAGGTGCCAAAACTTGGGGTTTTAAGTACTACATTTTTCTTTTTTCCCAGTGGAAGAACTGAAAATAGCACTTGTTCTCTGAATAAGGAATAGCATCATCCCATTTCAGGAGATCAGGGTACTGGGCTGGTTTTTTCAAATAAAGGTGGCAGCAGCAATTTTCTCAGTGCAAGCAGAGAAGGAAAACTTGGCTTACTGCTGGACATGAACATTGCTGGGGTTGCTCTGGTTCTCCCTTTAAGGCTAGTTGAGCCAGCTTTTCACATCTTCCCCCAGTAAAGATTGATTTGACTGTTAGAGGTTAGCAGTGGTTACCCTTGCCTGTGGTGTGAAGGTTACCATGCCAGTGATATGAAGGTCATGTGTCTGGCATAGACCCATCTTCTTTGGTCCTTAGGCACCAAAGACTTGACCAGAGATTGACCAATCCTAGATTTTCATGAGTTCTAAGGCATATCTGTGCGTGCTTCTCTGCAGGTAGATGCAACTTCCAGTAACCCTTGCACACCTCTGGTCTTGATGGTGTTAGAATGGGACAGATAAAAAGGAAATATAGTTGAGCCAAATGTAACTTCCTACTCTGTCAGCAAAAATGAACTCCTCAAGTTAAAGCCCTTAGATTTCTTAGTGCAAATCTCTATCTCACTACCTCACGGGGTTTTTTTAATATGCATCTGAAAACAAATTTTAAGGTTTTTGCAAAGCGATTGTTTGTTTATCCTTTGTCTGTAGGTTGGAGTCTAAGTGATGCCTATAGATGGTGCTAACCTGTTTTTTTTGTTTTCAAACACCTGTGAAATTGATGTTCATTAGTGACTGATGATGTTCAGTTGATACATTTCTTATATGAGCATTTTAGCAAATAAAATGGTTGCGTTTTGTTCCAGTATTTGGGCTAGCTGTTTCCTTAGCAAAACTTCCTGAGGTTTTTTTTCTCCATCCAGGATGGTGAAGCTGACCTTTGAGGACAAATGATGTGATCTTTATCAAACTTACTGTTGTTACTGATTGAAAGCTTTTCCCCCGAGAACTTGGCAAGAGCATCAGGATATGTCCCTCTCTTGATGCAGCTGATATGTATGTGTAAAGGAGCTGTGCATGTAGATGACAGATAAATTATATTCGAGTGGTCTATTCTCCTTTTTCGTGATGGTTTTCCCATGGGGTGCCTGTCACAGACCCGGTGTCTTTGCTTAGCACATGTGTGACAGTGCTTCAAAGCTTTAAGGGAAGACAAAAATGGATGTGAGTCAGGATGAGGTAAAAATGAAAAGAAATAAAAAGCTTACACAAAGTAAGTTTGATCTTGTTTTACTGGTTTGAAGCTGGAAAATAGGTAAATACCCTTTTCACCATTCTTTCAGTTCTTACCTAGTACTTAGGTGATAATTGTTCATGTTTTCCATATGGATCAAGGCTATTGGAAAAGACAGAATCTTTGAGTGGCCTTATGTACTGTACCAAGTCTTTGTCACCCTCTGTTGTCAAAAAGTTTTTTTTAATTTTGACTTCAAATCTTACAAAAGATTGATGACAACGTTGTCCCCATGACGTTGAGTTTTTATGTTCATCAGGTTTGTGGCAGCTTTTTTTTCCAATTATTTTGAAAACAGTACTGAGATAACAGCCAAGAGCTGTGCATTTTTCTTTTAGTTTCGCTTTTTTTTTTTTTTTTTTTTTTTTTCTTTTTTTTTTTTTTTTTTTTTTTTTTTTTTTTTTTTTTTTTTTTTTTTTTGGTGCACACTTCCTGTTTCATTTGAAATTGTGTTTTAGTTCTAACCACCTTTTCTGAGAACATGGTTTTACCTCTTCAGTGCTCTACAGTTTTAAGTGATTGATTCTTTAGGGATGAAGTGCTTGATTTAAAACAAACCAAAAAAAAAAAAAAACCCAAAACCAAGCAAGATTTGTTTCCTTTTAGGTACATGCCTATTAGGGATTTTAAGAGTTTAGTAACGTGTGTGATTTTCATAGAGCTGAAATTCTCTGTTTAGCTGTTCTAAAACAAATGGTTAATCTTTAAAGCAATCCATCCAGGGCAGGGTGGGAGGAGATTTCGGTGATTAAAAAAGCCCTATCCTGCTTGTAAAATGAAGAGTCGTTTATGAGGTGATCGTGCAGTGTAAAAGTTTTTAGCTAGCAAAAATTGCCAGAATTTAGAAATGATAAAATAGAGCAAGTAGCTTCCTGTGGTAACCAGGCTCAGTACTTGGCTGATAAAATCAAAATATTAAAAGAGAATTCAGTGAGTGCCTTAACCACAAAGATCCCCTTTAGAGTTTGAAGTACTGTTTTAGTGTATAGCTGAGATTTTTGAGCCTAGTAGAGTCAATAAAATACTACAATGTAAAAAAAAAAACCAAAACCAACATAAAATATAAAATATTTCTCCACTTCCCTCATTTTATTAAAGGCAGTGTAAAATAATGGGAGAAATATTAGGAATAATTATTTTATGTTCCTTTTAAATTGTGTTCTCCTTCTTTTTAATTGACAATATCTCAAGGGAAGAAAAATCTGATTTTTCCAGAAGATTTCCCCCTTGTCTGTTATTTATTATACGCTGGAAATCTGCGGAAGCTACAGGTGGTGAATGATATAGCACACTAGTATTACGGAGATATTGCCAAAAAGCTAGAATTGAATCTGTACTATTAAGTGTGAATTGGGTCATAAAAATATTTTAATAGTACTGGAGTACTAATTCCTGTTTGTTTTGTTCATATTAATTTATTGATCAAAAATCTTCAGGATAATAAATTACTTTATTCTGTTATTTACCAAAATAGAGAAGATGGTTACTTATTTTTTTAATACTTCTTCAGTTTATAGTAGATCAGAAAGGTGTTGATATGGGGAGGCTGACTGATAGTAAATGGACAGTACAAAGAGACTTGGGAAATCAAAGCCAGACTGCCTGTCACAAGAAAATAAATCCATGAGGGATACTGTGCGTGCTGACATCCTGCAAAGGGATCAACAGGAGTAAATTGGCTTTTTACTAAGTCTGACATTTTCAGCTTCTTGATTTTGAAAGAGTTTGAGAGACAACAGGAATGCAGGTTTTGTGAATAACAGTAGTCTATGGTTTTCATCCATCTAATTTCAAAGATGTTTGGAAGGTATTTAATCTTTTGGTTTGTACTTTAATGGTCAGGCTTTGTGCATAGGTAAAGGTGAATTTGGCTTCCCTCTCATGTTAACACAGCAGCATACCCACTGTTGCACAAAATAGAAAAATTCTGATATCGCCAATGTTGCAACCTGTTCTACATCACATACCGTACCTAAAAGAGCTACTCAAGGCATTAGTGTCCCCACTGCTGAAGCTAGGAGATCTCAGTGTTTTCACTGAAATTTTAGGACGTAATCTATTCTGAGTTGATTTTTACTCCCCTGCAAAGCACCCATGCAGGTTATTTCACAGCACAGGAATATCTCTTACAGATTACAGTTTTAAATTTCCAGCTGTCCAACACGTTTGCCTCTTCTTCCCCTTCCATGATAGGGAGGTATTCGTAAACTAACATAGCATTGGAGGAGGTCATATCTACTCAGTCGTGGCCACCTTCATCATCTTTTTATTAGGAAGCGCTGGATTACAATACTGAAGTCCAATTACAGCTGGGTCTGGATGACCTAAACCTTCAGTGGAAAAACAAAAATCTGCCATTCTAGATAGAGGTAGCATGACAGGATATCTTTTAAAAGGGACAGACTGATTTGGTTGATGTTACTAACCCTTGTGATTCAGTTGAGTAACACGATTTTACCACAAGTCTTACATATGTTGCTGCCATTCTTAAATCCTGAACTGTTACCATTAAACAGTTCTGAAAGAATCTCACTTGACCTAAAAAAAAGTTTTCTAGCTACAATGTCTGAAGAAAAAACTTGAAAACTTGGAACTCGGGGTGCTGTGGTCTTGCAAAACTGAAAACAAAACAAATAAGAATTCTAGTATTGTTTTGAAAGCTCCATGATTTTGAAGATGAGCTGGTAGGCCCTGGGAGTTTTCTACTCAGGCTTTACAAAGCTATAAAATGTAGTTCAGGAAACAGTAAATAGTGGTGAAATACTCTGATAAGGGCTGTGAGCTTTAATCACAAATGAGATTGTGAACTCGCCCATGAATGGTCAACAGTAGAGTCAAAAGAGCAGGCAAAGAGGATGAGGTGTGTTGACTGGGCTGAAGGGGGCTGTGTGAGGGGGGTGGTATCACGGTGATTCAGGTGAAGGAGGAGCTTGGGCGAGTGCTGTAAGGACAGGACAGTGCGGGTATGAAGAGGTAATTCTCAGGACAGCACCCATGACACCCCGGCATCCTGGGGGAGTGTGGAGCCCTTTGCTGCTATGCCATTGGGGATTTTGAGCAGATGCGGGGAGAAGCTCCCTCGGTTGAAATGGAAAGGAGTCCTGCTTTGGTCATCAGGAGTGAGGTTTGGTTTGCCAGAGCAAGCCAGGTTAATAATTTCAGATTGCAGAAGGTAGAAATGGGAGCACTTGATGGTGGGCTGCGTCCATTGTTGCCTCTGACGTGTGGCATGTCCAACACCACAGGGTCCACTCACGACTCAGACGTGGACCGTGGTGTTGGGGAAGGTATTCTGGGCCTTTTGAGTCATTTTAGATGACACTGGGATTTCTGCTGTGCTGGAAGAGTTGACCAGCAGCGTGTTGTCTTTCCTGTAGGTGCTTCTTGGTGTTTCTCCTTACAGGTGGTGACACATTGTCGTGAACTAGATTTGAATCTGCTACCTGCAGAAGCTGTAATGGAAATTCAGTCCCTTTGAGTTCCTCTGAGCGTGCGGAGCGAGAGCACCTGGGAGCCAGCTCATCAGTAACAAGCGTGTGGGTTACAGTCCATCAGAACTGGGCTGTTTTACAAATTAAAAAGCAGTTACAGCTGTAAACAACCTTTATTTCATACTGCGATTGACTTATAAAGTGCTTGGGCAACGAGCAGTGGAAAAGGCAAGCATGCTGGATTCATTAAAATAAAATGTGAAACTACTGAAGGGGGCCTAAAGTAAAGGGCAGGAGGGCAAACTGAAACACGGTATGACAGATCCTTGGCAATGGTGAAACCACTGGCTGCAGCCTAATAGGTAGTCAGCCACAGTAGGTACAGAAATGTTGAACCTTAACGTGAAGAAGGACAAGTGCATGCAGAGGAATCAATTATTTAGCCTACCTCTCACCACATTCAAATCCAATATTATTGGCTCCCAGGGTGAATTTGTGAATATTGCGTTGGAAGGATAGAAACTACTGTAAGGTAGTTAGGTTACTTAAGGGAACACTGGTGCCATGATGTATTATAAAAAGTTTTAAAATTAGGCTTAGCTACTTAATATCTCTTACTTTGTAAGTATCCAATATAAACATGTGCATTGGATGTGATAGGATTTACTATTTAAACAGAGAATAACTGTGCCAGTGTGTTCTAAGCACATCACAGGTTATACAAAACCCTGGGCTCAGGGGGAAGAACAACAGTTTTAAACTTTACAGTTCCAAGATACATATACATATAATGTGAAGCTGCTTGGGAGTTAAAATCTGGTTTGCACAAATTCTGCAGCTTAAGGGTTTTTTTGTGTTACATGGAAAACCTTCCAGAGTCAAAAACTGGGTAATTAAAGTGACACCAAAATTCTTAACCTACCTGAATGCATGCCAGCTCCCTCAATGAATACCAGCATCAGTGAATCAGGTCCTTATCTTGTTATGCAATAGGTGCATACTGGTAAAATGACTTCCACAATGTGGGGAACTTGAGAAGTAAGAGATTAAAATACTGCTTTTCACAGGAAAACTAAGGAGGGTCTTCCTGTTCTTTTTCTGTTGTAATCTGCGTACAGTCATGTCGGGTAAAGAAGAAAAAGAATGATCGCTTTATGTTCTGCACCTCTCTCCATACCAGTGACTGTCCATATGCCATCCTGAGATGTATTAAAAATGAATGTCTGCAAGATATGAAGGATAACTGCTCGGTTATCTTTGGCACTAGGGTGACAAGATACAGCACTATACCTCATTTTGGACCCAGAAGAGGTGAACATGTCGCAAACTGCAGAGGAAAGCAGAAAGAATGAGGAGGATGTTGAAAAGCTTGCTAGTTTCAATTTGCTGTATGTATAGCCATAGTATCTGGTAACAGGACCTGATCTAAGACTCACCAGCCAGACTTTACTATGCTTTGGACTGAGATCTTTTTAGATTTGTAAGGGTGCGGTACTTCACAGAAAAAATATTGGAAATTTTTATATTTGCTATAGAGATCTGTTTTGTGGGACACATCAGGAGCCATTAGCTTTGGTGGACACTTGATAGTAATGCTTTTCTTTGGTCTTAATAAGTTTGAGGACTGTGTCTACAACCAGTCTCCTTTTGCTGCTTGTGCTCCATGCTTATGTTTTCAATTTATCGTGGTACTTACGGATCTTGAATCATTAGTGAACACATTTTAACTCATTCTTCCAAATATTTCAGCTGCCAAACAGATGAAATGCATTGTTGGGGGCAGGAGGGAGGGGGAAGTCATCCTTTTTCAATTAGATTAGTTGCTTAATGAAAGTGCAACAGCAGAATCTTCTGTTTCTTCTTCTGCCTTATTTTCAGTGCTCCCCTTCAGCTATATGGCTTTCAACCTTTGAAAACAAACAAACGTCACCCTTACCTTTCTTGTGGTTTCCAGTGTATTTTCAGTGACCCATAGAGAATCATGCTGTTTGGTCTGCTTTAGAGTTGGTTACTTCTAAAAGCCTGTCTCCATCCAGTGTCACCACACTCTACAAGTGATCTTGACATAACTGTAACTGTGTGGTTTAGCTGGAGAAGGAGGCGAACTAGTAATTTATTTTGTTTTCTGTTTTTTGTCTTTGTCTTGTTTTCTGCTGATGTATCTTCGTGTTAGCAATTTTTTGTTGTAATTGCTTTAAAAGTGAATAAGTTGATAACTGTTTCAAATGAGATTTTGTGCAGCAATTCCTGAATTTAGGTTTGGACTATGTTATCTCTTAGTGCCCTTAGAGTTTGTCTTTAAATACACCATGGCAGGCATGTGCCAAACTTTAATTACAGAAGAGGCATCCAATGGATCAAAGAAGGTGTTAAAGCTGGAGACTGAATTATCTTATCTGTCTTCATGAAACCCACAATGTGAGAATGGATAGTCTCTGGAAACAGGAGAAGATGAGCTAAAAATGAAATGCATGATGGGTAACAAAATTCTGGAATATGTTGGTATGACAGGTTGTGTTAAGAAATTCTTCAGGCTACAGGCAAGGAAGCGCCTTCTAACATCCCATATACAATCTTTGGGGGTGCTGGAGGAGGAGGAGCGATCTAGGAGAGAAATGGACTGTTGACAGCACTCAGGTTTGCGGGTGCCTAATGAGCATCTTCCAACACTCATGAGCCAAATGAGCCATTGCTTTGACCCCAGAAGCATTTTTAAATTCTTATAATTCTCTCTCAGTTGGACAAGAAAAAAAAAAGGGAGAGGTTGCACTGGGAAGATGTGATGCTATATAGAGATGTGCCGTGTCAGCAAATGTTTCATTGCTCTCATGACCTTACTGGTTTTGTCTGTGTTAGTTGGCCTCATTCACATGAAAAACATGGAGCACTATCTGACCACAGGTTAGTGTCTGCTCAGAAAGAAGCCAGGTCTAGTGCCTTCTTCTAGTCCCTCTCATGAATAAGGACAGGGACTGGTCACTTGCAGAAGTTGCAGAGATTGCAGATTGCTTGCTGGGAACATGTCTCTCTGATCTGAGTTATTTGTCTGGGCAAATTGTACCTGGGCTGTGAAACTGTTTGCAAATTGGGAAAATCATTCTGGATTTGTCCCAGTAAAGGTAGAATGATTTAGGCCTTTGGGTGGATTCCTAAATTGTTGACACTGCAAGTAATTATCCAGTTTAATTTTTTTAATGGTGCAAAGGTTTACCTGGAGACAAAGCCACCACTGAAGATGGGAGCCCGGGTTTTTGTCAGGCTGAGGAATGGCTCCCACCTGAAAGTGGCAGACCTGCCCTGCAGAGCTGCTTGACCATTGTCAGTAATGCCAGTTCGTTTTGGGATAAGCTTCCTTTTTCTTCTCCTTGATTTCATTCACAATAGTTCTTAACATCATCTTTAAATGTGGAACAAAAGAAAAAAAAACCCAGTTTGAGCTGACAAGTAAATTGTTATATAACTTTCCAAACAATTGGAGAGAACTGTTGAAATTATACTGTGGGTTTTACTTTTTTATAGTTGTAAGTAGTAATTCATATAACTCCAAATATGTTTGAATTGTTTATATTACCTCTGGGCTTCGACAGAGTGCTCAATAAAGTCACTGTAATTATTTTGAAGATGTGGATATTGTTACATGTATATCATGTTGCCATAGCATCACCTCAGCAGTTAGTCTACATGATACATATTCTTATTGTCAAATAAAATATAATCTAATTAGCTTTTTGTAAACCTCTAACTGCTGTTTTCCATCTTGTTTCTGCTAATATAATAGGAGCCTGCTTTTCAAGTGCCTCCTCTGCCACCATCTCTTACGCTCTCTTGGTATTGCTGTTACGTGTATTGTGAGGGGGAAAAGTAAAGTTCCTCTCTTTCAGTATCTTGCATTTCTAGATCTGCCTGACACAAACTCAGGTTTCTGGAAGAAGCATTTATTTTTCTAGGAAATTACTGAAGCACTTTCTAGAATGCAGAAAGCGGATTTGCAGCTTCCTAAGGGAATTGACCTGCTGATGTACCAAGAGCCTGCATACTGCGTGGCTTCGTGTCTCGGGCACAAGCTGTGGTGCATTAGGTGTGTAAGCGGGATGGTGATGTAAACAGGCAAAACGTGCAGAGCTTCAGCACTGCATCCTTAAAGCTAGCCACATCCAGCAGTGCTGCAAGTCAAGATTCGATTACCGGCAATGACTCTGTTCTTCTCAACGGCTTTGAGCTGTAGCGTTATCTTGAATCTTGTCTGATTTTACCAAAGGGCATTCAGATGTTTCCTGAAACAAGGCATTGATATATCGTCCTCCTTTAAGCTAAACAGTTGTCTGAAAATAATAGCCTTTTCTTTCATTTTTTCTATCTGCAGTGAGTCTTTGCTTATGGCTTCATTTGGGGGTTGCAATGGTTGTCTTCTTGCCGTGGTTATTGTCTGTGTGCAGAACAGAACTGTGCTATGTAGGAAGGGAAGTTTTATAAACAAAGGTGAGAACTGGCCAAACTTGGTAGCAACTGACATTTTTTTAGCTGGTAAAGTTGTTTGCACTTAGAAAAGAGACTTTGCAAAGGACTGCTTTAATTTTATTTCATTTTCAAAGACTGGTGTTGATAAATTTCACCCAAAGTTACTGGCCAGTCAAGTCGGGGATTTAATTAGAACTTGCATGTTATCTGGGTGCAGCAAAATTCCACTTGAAGAAAATTTTCCTCACTATATTCTGAAGTGCAACTCTGCTGCAGAAATCAACGAAGTTAATAATTATGAAGCATTTAAAAATGTTCCCATAGCCTTGCAAACTCTCATCGTTTGTCACGTTTTCAGGATGCTAGGTATTCGTGCTGTATATCGTCTCGCTCCTTCACTGGCACTTGTCAGCATCTACTTCTTATTTCTCTTGAAGACTTTCACATACTTGGACAGCAAAGTATGCCAAAAGTGTATGAGCAAAGCAGAAACTCCCATTCCACAAGTTACAGTGGTGTTGTGTGGATAGTGCCGCAGAGCCACGGCAAATACTGATGCTGGTTTTTGTCATGAGAAGAAATGAACCAAAAAGGGGACAATCCAGAGTATGGCTCATGTGTGTTGTTGCATAAGAAAAACTTTCACCATGGTGTCCCTAGTGTTACAATCAACGTAATAAAATGTGTTAACATGTTAACCTTTCAGATACTGGTAGCAGTTGTTTTGGAAAAGGTTAGCTACAGCTGTAACACAGAGATGTTAAATTCATCACCTTTGGAGTTCTCTAATCCTTGAGGCTGGGATTTTGCATTTCATAGGAAGCAAGGCTTCTGAAGGGAAGGATTGATAAGGAATAAGGGGGCTAGGTTTCTCATAGAAACCTTCATATAAACATTACAGGATAGTAAGACTTGGTATGTTATGTGGGTTTTATATGAGCCTTGGAAGGCCTTTATTTACTTGCTGAATCATCAGACTGATGATGTCCTGAAACTTGGAAAACTTAACTGGGACTGTGATCACCAAATACGTAGCCCCTCCGCAGGTAATTTGGACAATGACAGCTTTTGTGTTTATGTTGCAGTGGAACATGTCCTGAACACTGCAATCCGTAACAATAGTAATGTTCTTTTAGTCATGAAGTGCAACACTGATAGCAAAGTGCCAGTATATTCCCATTATATAAGGAAATACAGATTTTTTTTCCTCTTTTTTTAATTCTAGTTAGCAGTCCTCTTTGAAAGTAATCTGAACGGTTGCCTGAGGAATCATTTTGCTTCCCTGTTGAAGATCTATCAGCTGTTCAAATACCGTGGGAAGTGCCAGAAGCCCATATACCTCATCGGACTGCTTTTATGTTAGAAATTATTGTGCTGGGAGAATGTGATTCCATCAACAGCAAAAAGTGACTCTAAGTTGAGACATAGCATCACTATGGCACATGAGCCATTCCTTGTGCTGAACACGTCACCTGGAACCAGGGTGCAGGCCCCACATCAGGAAACATTTTGTGCCCGTTATCATAATAGGAAAATGAGCTTTCCATAGATGAGTGCCATATATGCACTGCTGTGGATGAAACTGGGTTCCTGACTGTGTTGGCCAGTTCAAAAGGCTGGAAAACAGATGCCTCTTGGCCTGTGTCACCAGCTGCTGCTGCTATATGCTACGTACCAAGAACTCGTCTAGTGCAATAGTGTGACTTTTACTGAAAGAGTAGCCCATGGAGATCATCCAGGAACAAAACAAGGCTGCATCCAATGTACTTCAAGGCAGGGAATTACTACTGGCTTGTTCTGGTTTCTGGGGGAGGAGAGCATGGTGTAAGAGTTAGCGTGGGCTGGAGACCGTCCCTGGTGGGCAGGCTGGATGTGACTCTTCTCTTGTGAGGTGCAGTGAACGTTACCTGTACAGATGTGATCAGACTGTGCCCCCTGGCCTCCAGGCCACCTGTGGCCCTGGTGTTGTTCATTCCACGCGTACATACTTAGCCAGTGGCATGATTTGTTCTCTGAGTCTCTTTAGAAAATTCATGTTTATATTTGAAACAGTTGATTAACTTTAGCGCTCTACAACTGGTGGTTGTTTGGGGCTTTTTTTAAGCTGAAGTTGTGCAATTGGAGCATTCCTCTTGGGTTATGTAAACTTCATTTTGAGTTGCCAAATTCACTCCTCTTGGTTCTTTGTACGGGAGGTGGTCAACTAAAGCTGACTATTTGCATTGAGGTTACAAGTAGCAAGCTTAAGCCCATCATCATCTTCAGTAGAAGACGTTAGCCGTTGGCTTCGTGTTTCTGGAGTAGCTACCAATCTGCACTATTAAACTGGATCATGAGAGGGAAATCTCAGCTTGTCACCTCCTAAGCCATATGTTTATATTCTAAAGAGCCTCTAGCATGTTCATGGAAGTGAAATCTGACCTGGGCAGGGTCCTAGAAATTCTGCTGTATGTATCTGTTGGTTAATGGTCAAAACATGCTGTGATCCATAGGTACACAGAAACAAAAATACCAATGTACTGACTCAATTTTTTTTTTTTAATGTCTATTTAGGTACTTCCTTTCCCCAGCCAAGTGGTCTACAACAGAGTTGGAAAGTGTGGCAGTCGAACTGTGGTTTTGCTTTTGAGAATTTTATCAGAGAAACATGGGTTCAACCTGGTCACATCTGACATCCATAACAAAACAAGACTGACCAAAAATGAACAGGTAAGTTACTCCTGCTCATCTTAGATCTTGTTTTCTTATTATGTTTGTGAAACTGAGAAACAAAGACATATGCTAGCAGAAATTGTATTGAAAAGGTGTACTGCTTCTTTGACCTGAGCAGCCAGAATTCATCATCCTCTAAGTGGCTTCAGTTAATAGGAGAAATGGATGGTAGAGCCAAGAACAACACAACATGGAACCTAACCAGAAAAACTAACTTCCAGCAAGCCAGCTCCTGAGTTTAGTCAGCATTGCAGTTAGTCCAGCAGAGAGGGAAGAAGGATTAGTACAAGTGAAGTTAGGTGCTAACAGCTTCTGGGACCTGTATTAATGTGTCTGCATGGCACAGCCATTTATCATATAAGCAGGCCACCTTATTCAGACCTAGCTTGAGTCTCTTTAAGCAGAGCAGGAGCAAATAATAGCCAGCTGGGGTTTGGTTTGGGTTTTTCAGTCGCTTTCTTAATTCACTTCTAGTAATCACTTGCTTCCAAGGGCCATGATAACCCGTGTTGCTATAATCTGACATGCCCTTGATCCTATCTCAGCCTCTTCCTCATCTGCCTGTTTCATGTTATCTCACAGCCCTCACTCAAGTAAAAATACCACGTGAAACCAAGCAGCCCTTTTCATGTTCCCTTGAAGTTGCAGACGGCGTTATTTTTGCAGCTTTGATTCCAGAGAAGATCCAGTTATTTAAATTCCATTGTCTTTAGGGTAACCATATGCCCTCAGTGAGTATCGCTGCCATCAGTAGGTGTTGATGCAAATAATACAAAAAACCTCAGACTCCAAAGTATATGGCTGTAGTCAGATGCTGTACACAGGACTGTTGCACACATTACCTACAGCTGCTATTTTGATCTGCTGATTGGGTAAATGCCGCAATAACTGCCTGCATCACTCCTGGGAATAGCAGCCTGCAGACCACAAAGGGATGTATGCGATGATCAAAATACAGACGTGGGCCTGCCAGTGGCATTGTGCTGTGATTGGGGGTGATTTGTTTGTAGCTTCTTTGTGAGCACAAGTTTGTTATTTTAGATACACCAGTTCATTCCAAATGGAAAACTGGGAGCAGATATTCCTCCTGCAGGTCCTACCTTCCTCCTTTTCAAGGTGGCCATCATGGTCCCACCAGCAGCTGGCTCACCTAACCCACGCCGCGCTCAAGTTCAGCCTGAACTGGGGACCAGCTGGCCAGGGCTGACACACCAGCCCAAAGGCTTCTGTGCAAGGCTGGATAGGACACCACATTGAAAAGCTATAGGGGAGAACAGTGCCCCCCCACTGCTCCTGCCAGCAGCTGAGAGAAGGGGCAGAGCCCTGGGCTGCAGCTACTGCAGCATCCCTCTGTGTATCCCACCAGCAGCACTGCGGAGCCTGGGGAGTTCGCAAAATGGTCCCATCAGGTTAGGGTCAAACTATCCTGTGCTGCAGGGCCTGCCTGGTTAGTTTTTCTGCCTAACTGTTAGATATGGGATAGGGGATTTCTGTGGGTATGACTGCTTTTCTGTTTCGGGTTGTTTGGGTTTTGTTTTTATTATGTTCTTCATTGATTTTTATTGGTGATTGGGAGACGCATCATAAAGTTTGCAAACCTTTCAGGTATTATTAAGTACCAGCTTTTACCCTCATCATCTACTTCGCTTCAGTTCTGTTCTGCCTTTCTCTGGTAGGTGGATTGTCCTTGTTAAACATGATACAAGATCGTATCTCAATAGTCTTCTGTGCTTTAGTCCAGCATCTTAAGATTCCAGAGTGGCCCAGACTTGATTTTGATGCAAGTCTATACTGACAGAGGATAAATACCTGCATTTCTTTTTGCACTCCAGAAGCTGTTACAGTGAATGTGCTGGAACACAGATGGTGCTGGATGTATTGCTGCAGAGCTGATGATTTACTCTATAGATTGCTCTTCTATAACTTGAGTTTCTTTAATTTATGGCTTATTTACATAGTTACAATAGGTTCATAATTTAATGAGCATGTTTGTTGAAAAGTGCCTTTGATCACCAGGAAACATGCCTGGAGACAGTAACTGTTCTGTTGTTCAGGATATTTTTAGTTGTCTTCTCACTTTTTATGAGCAGAATATTAAAAAATGAATTATTTCTTCCACCTTTAATGGGGTGTACGCAAGAGGAAGTTAGGAGAATGGATGGTCTCAGGCTCCAGGCATTGGAATGAGAGAAAAGAGAGCTGAGCTGGGCTGTAGGCTCCCAGCGTGAGCATGGGCTTCTTGCTCGAGATAATACGTCTCTCTTCTTTCTGTCATTGTCTGTCCTGTGTTTGGTTAAAGCCCTGATCCAGCCAAGACTTTTCTGTAAATATTTAGCTTATGCAGCCTTCTGTTGTTAAATAAAATTAAGCATGTAGGTGTTCTTAATGACTGTGGAGGTTGCATGTAACTGCAATCCATATTCTGATTGCCTTTATCAATCTCCTTCCTGCTAAGAAATTTTCCCAAATTATGTGTTCCTGACAACAATTAGAAGTGCAGCCTTTGAACATCTGTGGGCATAAGGGAGAGAGGTCTGGAAACAGATGAGTTAATTTGTTCCTTACCATTTGCTATAGTATTTCCAAGTAAATAAAATACAGAAAATAATATGTAGTATACATGTATACAAAGTCACTCTAATTGATGTGGCTTTAAAATGGCAAACAAACTGTTGCAAAATTAATTATTCCCGTTCCCTGACTTCCTTCTCCACCCCCATTTTTTTGCATTCAGAGAAGAATGCTTATAGATACACAAATACCAATCCCATACAGGAGTAATTGATAGTCTGTCCTCAAACAGTTTCCTCCTACCACCCGTCCTTATGGCCATGCAGCCACCTTTATATATAATCCCAGTTTAACACACTAAAAATCCATCACTAATTTTTCTTAAATGCTTTTAAAGACAGAAAATTGGTCATAGCAGCCTGGGGAGCTGAAGAAATTCTTGAAACCATTCCAGATTTCTGAGAGCTGAAAATGAAGATCTAGTCTCATTCCTGTGAGTTGTTTATGGAAATGAATACCGAGATGGAAGTGATATACCAAATACCTGTAGATACTTGTGCTTCCTGGACCCTACATGTCTTCAGTAGAGACTGAGAACAGTAGAAGAAGGTAAAGAACTCACAAGAAAGACAGATACAGAAATTTTTTATTTTATACTATTTTTATCGGTGTTAGTGGAGACCATAGTGTTCTCCAGCTGCCCTCACTTGGAAAATCCCACTTGCCTTGCCTTTTTTAATACTTTTTTTTGTCTTAAATTCTCCCAGTGAAATACAGCAGCTTAAAAAAAACCATTAGTAGTATTTTGGCTGTTGTCTAGGCTGGATTAGTATCTGGTTATTTCTTTTTGTTCCCAGTAGAATTTACCTATTGCAAATCTCGAACCCAACGAGATTGCTCTGAGCAGCCAGCACAGGGGGCTGGCTGACTCCAGGAGAGGGAAGGAAGGTGTCCTCTCTCGCAAGCCTGAGTCGAGCTTTTGTGCTGGAACAAGGCTGTGGCTGGAGCAAAGCCATCCTCCACGTTTCTCCCCTTTCAGGGAGGGCCCCCTCCGGTCTCCCGGAGTCATTTCACTGTGCCATCTGCTGGATTGCTATTTACAATGCAGCAGTGTACAAATACAGCGGTGTACAATGTTGAGCCATTATGGTTGGATTTCTTCACTATGGCCAACTGAGATCTTACAGTGGTGGTGTAGGACAGCAGACAAGGAAAAACCTTTCCCCTTGGACTATTGCCTCTCTTGCTCAGGTAGGCTTTAAGGTTGAAAACCAGCCTGTAGTTTACAGGACTGCCTGTTTGCGGATATGGTCTTCTTTAAAGGTCCTGTTTAAAAGTCAGTGCCGAAAATGAATTTTGGAGAAAAATTTAGAATGAAAGCTTAAGCAAGGAGTCAGAGTGGTAGAAAGGTGTTTGTGCTAGGGAGCAAATCAGCGTTTATGCTAAAAGCTGTTCCTTACAATTAATTGGTATTTGAGGGGGAATGGTGGAATGATAGCAAATGCGTGTTTGTCACACCGTAGAGGTCTTTGCAAATTCTTGCTGTGGTTTAGCGTCTCTACAGACTTCCGCCATGTGGTCAGGGAGCAAAGGGCACCCAAAGCTTTTGGTTTGCTTTTGCCTAGTGGTGAAGCTGATGTGTGGGCTCCACTGGTGGGTGTGAGTGGGGGGTTGTGGGCTGCCACCACCTGCCTCTCCCCACATCCTCGTGTCCTGGCATTTCCCTCTCCCTGGATCCCTGTTCAGCAGCATTAACTCTCTGGTGCAATTTAGTTAATTTTAAAAGCAAATTGCTATCTTTTTCAGCGCTGTTTCACTGAAACAGCCTAACTCCCCCACGAGAGCTCAGGGCAGCAGCGAGAAAGAGAAATGGCTCTTTATGGACTGTTATCCTGGCAGGCACATGCTCCTTTCAGGCTTCCTCCAGATATTTTTACAGCTTCTCCCTCCAAACATGGATGTGTTCTGGTTCATCTTTCCCCTAACGGTGTTTGCCTGGGTAGTTTATCTTCTGCTGCTTGTGCCTTTTCCTCTCTTTCCAAACTTAGTTTGGTTTAAGAGCATCTTCTAGATCATTTGTGCTTGTATGTAGCTCTCCTTCATCACTCATTTCTTCGAAAGGTACTTGCTCTCCTCAGCTCTTATCCTCTGCTCACTCTTCCTCTTCATGGGTCCTCTATACTAATCATCTTGTAAAAAAAAAAAAAAAAACAAAAACCAACAAAAACCAACCACCCCAACCCAACAACAACAACAAAAAGAAGTAGAGACCTTACTCTTCTGGGAAACGTTGGAAGATTTTTCCTTTATTTTTTTCTTTCACATCATCTTAAAAGGAGCTGTGGATCACTAGGTATTCCGGAGGAATCCATTTGGCTTGCTAGGCTGAAATCAGTTCAGCACAATGGGATCAGAGAGAGGCCCATTGGAAATATGGCCACAATTTGCATCTGGCTGTGAGCCATTACAGTTATTTATTTTTCCCTCCTGACATCTGTGTGTTGTTTCTATTGAGCCTTACTTACCCTTTTGGCAGGGTTTTTAAAAGAATGTTTTTTCTTGTTTGTTCATACGTGCATTGCAGTTTTATCCTCATCTGCTTACGAGTCCGATTGATCATTAAGCATCTAAATATGAAGGTACTGTAAGTAATTCTGTGTCTGCTTCGGAGTAAGCTATTATCATAGCTCAAGAGATTGAGTTTGGTAGCAAGAGATTAAAAAAAAGCAAGGAGCCAGCTGCTGTCCTGCTCTCTGCACCTTTCCAGGCTCCCTTTGCTTCTGAGGCAGACGTGCCTGTGCTAGAACAGCAGCCTGACACTGACACCAGGTGAAGTGCAGTGGGAAGCGTGCTGGGGGTGTAATCTAGCAAATATGGTACCAGGGTGAGACGAGGGGCAAGGGAGGCTTGCATGGTACTTTGTAGCACTCACATATACCGACACATCCGTATTGTATTTATCTGGCGGTATTATATTAAAACTGCCTGTCTTTTTAAAGTCAGTAGGATTACTTTGTACGGGTATACTATCTTTACATCTCCATATTTATACTGTAATGATGGGTTTTCATTTATTCAGATTACAGTGGTGACCACAGTGGCAAGAATAGAGGTTTTTATCCCATATTGATAACTTCCTTCTGCCGTCTTCCTTCCTTCAGTCGTGCAGATGGAGTAACACAGTTGAAATGCCAGTGTAACATAAGGCTTCATACAGTTCTGAGGATTTCGCTTCTCCTGTAACTTGTCTGGATAAAAACAAGAAAAAAGGCCCCTTGAGACATCTGATACCCAGCCTCTAGAGTCTCCCCTTGTTTCATTCGGCAAGGTGAATTAATATAATTTTTTGGCAGAGAGAGTTACTGGTCCTGAGGAAATGTCAGCTTATTTGATTTGCTGGGAAAGCCTTTGTCTCTTCAGAGCATTAACAAACAATACACAATTACTTTGTGCCAATTATTGCAAAGTTTCCTGGGCTTTCGAATTCTGGCCTGGGCAAGTTTTGCTCTTCAGGTTTATAAATTTCTTGTTCATAGCATTTATATCATACTGAAGGAGCTGTATGAAGACCTGTTTGTACTTGAATCAAACAGACCAGAGTTCAGGTACAACTGACGAAAGCAAGGGGGCTATTCCCTTCCTGACTCTTTTTTTTTTCCCCCTTTAAATCACACATCTCTCTGTTTTCTCTTGTTTCTGTTTTCCTTTCATATTGTCTGTCTTTCTTTTGGTGGTCTCCTCTTCTTTATATTCCATTCCCTTGGGTTTACAGCCTTTCTCAGACCTAATATACCTCGATATACTTTCTCAGAACCAATATGCCTTGATATCCAAGGTCTCTACCTAATATGCCTTGGTGTACTCAAACCAGTTTGACAGGAAAAGGCCCATCCTGAGAAGAGGGACAAACTGAACTGTTTGCTTCAATGCTCATCATACATTTATATGTATAAAATTGTTGAAGGCAGAGGAAATGTAGGGAAAAGCATGTTAGTGTAGGCACTTTTTTATTTGGTCCTAGAAATTAAAAGGCTGTAGCTTGGGTTGTCTGAAAGAAGGCAGCAGGTTATGTGTCCTAGGAACAAATGGAGAATGAAAGGTGGGTGAGAAGCAGTAAAATGGGACATAAAAACCGTGGCAAAATACCAGTATATCAAAACTGGGAAACAGAAGGGGAAAAAAAATGACAATTGCTGTCCCTTAAGTGTTGTTTAATAGTTCTTATGGCATGAACATAACTCGTCACATGGCAGTCAGTTTATCTTGACCATACAACAGACTGGACCCCATGTTTTTCCTTATTTTGTCAATGCCAATTATCACATTCAAGCTTGAAGAAATATATTTTTTTTAATTAATGTCTTCTTAATGGCATTTAAATTTAGTGCATGAATTGATATGACTCAAACCAGAGCATTTGGTTCACCTTCTTTTATCTCTTTATCACAGTTTATGAATTTCTGTTGCTTTCTGTATGACTTTGTACTACTCAGTTTGTAAAATCAATAAACATATCATTTCAAATGCATTTGTGTTCAGTGTCCACAATATAGCCTGCATTTGAGCACAGAACAGAAAATCTGACTATAAATATTAGGAAATTAATAGTAAGGAAGCAAAATTAACCAGGATGTCTTGACTCTTTAGACTAGATTCTCCACTAGACACTTTGGGTTTCCTCTAGATCATAGCTAGAGCTCAGCTTACACAGCATAGATACTTGTATCCATGGTGCCCTTTTTAATATATGCTGTTTACATTATTCCAGTTTAATGATCTGAAAGTTTCAATAATTTATTTTAAAAAAAAAAGGTGCGAAAGTGTCTAAACTAGAATTTAGCATCATCTTTCTAAAAGAACCCGTTTGATTTGTACTCTGTTTGCTGTAATAGTAAGAGGAATGGCAATCAGAATGCTGATTTCTGTATTAAAACAGATGAACCAATCAGTGGTTTTGGTAATGCTGGCAATTTTTATTGTTATATAAAAATGCTCATTGGCTCAGCTCCCACTTCATGTTACAATTTCAGATATTTTACATTTTGGTGTCCTGGTGAATTGAGCCAGTGTCTTCAGAGGGTGGCTGCCACTTGCAAAGTTCTGGTGCAGATTTGGGCAGGGTTCAGGTTTTTTTTCAGTTTGTGCCTTTCCTTAAACTGATACCCACTTTCGGAAGTGTATAAGCTCCTTGATAGCAGGATGGTGTCTGCAGCTTAACCTTTCTTGCTTAGATATGAAACAGTAGTCATGCTATCTTGATGACAGTGTTTGGGAGGGATAGTGGGGAAGGAGTTCCTGAGTAATTCAGACTTGAAAATTACATCATCATATATTGTTTGAGAGTTATATTTGTCTCAAAATGTGCATTGACGTAACATGGAAAATTTGGTTTGTTAATTCTTTTTAGATGGAGTTGATTAAAAACATAAGCACTGCTGAGCAGCCCTATTTATTCACTAGACATGTTCATTTCCTCAACTTCTCAAGGTAAGGCATTTTTTCAGTTACCCGTCTTTTTAATTGTTTTTTATTAATTTTAATACATAGAACACTTTTCCTCCTATTTAACGTATAAACAGTACAATGTACTTTTCCCCTTCTTTTCTGGAAGTCACATTCAGAAGCTCGGAGTTTTTTTTCCTGCGCCTCTTGTTGCTGCAGAATAGTGATGATGTACAGTATGTTTGTGAACAGTCAGGATGTTATTGCATGCTTTTGCCTCTGAGATGATCTTGGTTTACAACGTTTCCAGCCAACATGCATGAGGCAGTATCTTGGGTCTTTCAGCTCTGCACTCGTGTTTTAAAGTGTCAGCCCACTGTTGTGAAGGTTTCATCTCTCTATAGCCAGGTACTAATATGAGACTGAAAACTTCACTGAGTTCATTAATTTTGTACCTGGAATGACTCTTCACCGGTTTAACCAATTTCATTTTGTTCTGACAAAATAGTCCCCATTCCACAGGATATGGAAGTATTTATAAACCATTGAAATGGATTATGCTCTGTATCATGGGAGTGCAGTCCCTTCTGGCAGCTATTTAAAAGTATGCAGAAAGACTCGAGAGACATTTGTAGCATGGAATGTGAAGAAAATTGAATTTGGATGAAACTTCAGAGGAATTTTTGGAAGGATGTGAATGAGTGATGCCAGTTAGCATTTAGCCAGGACACAGAGGTTAAAGCTAACTGCAGATGGTTATTGCCCAGGCTGTAAATTTAATTTAGAAATTATATTCAGGAACCATGCTATCCATGCCACTAGGTCGGAATCCTCACATTTAGATGATAAAATTCTGTAGAAGTGTGAATTTTCTACAGATCTTTGCATGAGCTTGAATAACTTCCTAGCATTTTTTTTTTACATGGTAATGTCGGTGCATGTCCTTTGAATGTATGGCTTCAGGCATGGGTAGATGGTGTAGTAAGATGTGATAAAATTTGGGGGGAACTGTTGTTGAGCCATCGAAAATTCACTTGATACACAACTTAACTATGGGCATGATTTCCTTACATGAAACCATGAAGAGTTAAACAAAATTCCAGTCTTCTGTGTTCTCTGTTCTGATTCCATTTCTGATGTATTATCTAAAGAACAGAACTCGTTAGAATAGGACTTCACTTGTCACTGTAGGGACAAAAGGGATCTCTTCCGCTCTCCGTGCACTTCTCTGGTTGAGTACTTTCAAGATCTGTAGGGATTATGTTAAGCTGTTTAGAACATATCCCCAAGGTACTTGAGAAGCAGAGTCATGCAAAGTGGGAGTCTGCTTTGCTTTTGCTTACTGGTGCTTCTCAGCTTCCCAAGCAGTAGTAAGAAAAATAAACTTGGATTTTGTTTAACATCACTGATGTGAATAGCAGCAATGACAAATCACTTGGATTTCCCCCCTTTGCACCCTGCACCTGCTTATAAACCTGTCAGCACTTGAAGTGCTCTGGTTTTTCAGAAAAGCATCACAGCATTTACTTATGATTGCTTTCAACTTAAAAAAAAAAAAACAAACCACCAAAAAAAGGCCTATATCTTCTTTCCAGAAAAAATCTCCAGTGGAAGTGAGCTAAGCCTTCAGTGGTGAATTTGAGCACAGGAATGCTTCTGAGGCACCATTAGTTTTGCTGCACAAAGTTCTAAAAACTTGAAAACCTCATTCTTACCTGAATGCTTGCCCAGGATGTTTTCCCCTCAGTGTTCTAACAGAGCCTGCTGGTTCAGCTGGGTAAATGAATCCCCGTTTACTCTGTCTTCATCTTTTAGCTCAGTGCTATCTTTTCTCAATCCAAAGTAGTGCAGAGAGGCAGACAAAAAGGCAAATCTTAAAAGGACACACTAAAGCAAATCTTATGTGATTTTTTACAGGCATAAATCTAATTAATTGCAGCTTCAAACAGAAGGAAAAAAAAAGCAAGTTTCTTGCTCTTCTTTGATGTGAGTGTACGTCTATGCAGTGCTTGTCAGAGGAAAAGCTTTTATTCCCAGTGGTTTGCAGCTTCTGTTCCCAGCCTCTCCCATGCAGCAGGGGCTAGCTTTAGGAGATGACCCAGTGCCTCGAGAGGCCGGCTACTCCATCCAATCCATTTTGGGACTTTTTTTTTTTGAGGAAGGTGGTGCTGTTTATTGAATTCTCCTTTACTTGTGATTCCTGGGTGAGGCTTTTCATTATAGATTTGTGGTCATCATCATTTCATTCAAAATGCTGGACTGACCTCTCCATATCTGGCTTTCTTCTAGTAACCCTACTTGGAAATGTTTCATGTGCAGAGGTAATCGTTTAGGTGCTTATTGGTTTCATACTGGCTTTTGCTACTGGGGCTAGCTCAGCATGGGATTTTCATGCTTTTGATGGGAAAAAGTGTATTTCTCGGAAGTCATCCATGAAAGCATCCCAGCTGCATTCGAAGACATCAAGTTACACCACCTCTGACGCTTCCTGGGGCACTTGGTTCTGATTGTCTGTCAGCTTTACTGTTATTGTGACTAATTTCTAATGCGAATTTCTCTGGCTTTTGCTCCTTACTGACTGAAATGCTTTTTTTTTGTTCCCTGGTGTTCCTCCCATGCATCTGTCTGCCCGTCACCTCCAAACACCATTCACTCTTCTTTTGATTGCAGGTTCTCTCAAACATGTTGCTGACGCGTGTTTTCCACATCCATTTAATAACTCTGTGACTCTTTGCTGAAATTTTTGCAATAGTTCCATAGTCTTTATTAAGTGTAAGCATCAAAACTGTCCTCTGGACCTGTATCAGCTTCACTAATGCTGTATATGAAAACAAAACAAAACACCCTCTTTGCAGTTGCCGTGCTTATACCTCGTAAAGCTACAGTTGCACCAGCAATCTGGGCTTTCAGGGCGAGTGGTTTTTCCAGTTTCTAGATCCTTTCCTAGGCACTGTTTACCAGGCTGCCATTCCCCATTCTGGAGAAATGACCTTCATTTCTTTTTTCTTAAATATGTTAACCAAGGGGGGAAAAACAAATGATGTGAAGCATGAAAAATTACTAGCTGCTGTCCTACTGCAGTGGATGTTGTGAAGTAGAAAATTATTTGAATAAAAAAAAGAAAATCTCCCTTGATATTTATGTGTACTCTCAGGATGCTGAGATCTGTTGGCCTATGTTTAAAAGAAAAAAAAGAAAAAAAGAACTCTTATTTTTCTCACATGCTTAAGGAGCTTTAGTAGTTGTCAGTCATAACCTGTGCTGTGGTCTGCAGTGCACGGGGCAGGGTCACCCACCTCCATTTGTGCGGAACTCAAGAATGCAGGAGATTTGCCTCCTTTCAGGGATGTGTGCCCGAAAAGGCCACGTTGCAGGACCAGGATGACAGCTATCATTTATCTTTGTCATATTCCAGTTCCTTCTCAAAGTCAAAGCTGCATATATTTTAAAAAAATTGTGGGAGCCATTAAATTAGTAAAAATACTGGTAATTTCTTTTGTCTCTTTCTGCATTGAAGTTTGTATACTGATGTTGCTGGGAAAAGCATCCAAAATGTTAATCACAAGCAAATATTCAAGAGCATCTGTACTCTTAAGCAAGTAAAGATTTATATGCTGATACATTTCCTGAGGTTGCAGGTGTTATTGGTGGATCCAAACAGTATGGTGAATAACCTGCAGAGAGACAAAGTGATTTCATGATAGCTGCAGGTTGTTCACTGTGCTTTGGCATAAATACCACTGTCATCTGTTAATTTAGCCTGAGAAAAAATGAAGCAGGAATAAGCTTCCAGTTTGTGGAAAAGCCCCACCTGACCTCTTAGTAATCTTCTGCTGAATTAAGTAACTCAGCAGCTACTCAAGATGCTCGGCATGATCTTCAAGGGTCACAGATTTCAGAGAGGAGTGTTTGCAGGAACGCCCAGGGGGTGGTGAGGCCACGGTTTTGGGTCAGGATGAGTCAGGGATGGGGAGAATCGCACAGCTCTCATTTTGGACATGGGAAGGCAGCTTTCCTCCCTCCACCACTGAACTATTATCTTTGGAGCATGCACTTATGGACCCTGGTTCAGGCAGAGTGGGGAAGCTTGGCCGCTCCCTCCTGTCTTGAGCTAAATGAACATTACAGAGGAATGTGTAAAAACCTGAAGGTGTGCCTCTGTCAGTGACTGGTAGGTGACTTTTGCTTGTTTAAAGGCCGGTTGATTAGGTCAGGGTAAAGTCATAGGAGGGAGAGGCATTAAAAAGACCACCCAGAGAGAGAAACAGGCTTTTCCATGTCTCACTGGAGCCATGAATTCTTTAATTTCTGCAGTAGTTACAGGCCACTGGGGAATGATCTCCTTTAAAATTTCCTATGATGTGGGAAGGAGAGGCAGAGATAAAGTATGGCCTCAATTTAATCTTACATTTTAATTAGCCCTTATAAATTCAGCTCAGTATATCTTATTTGTTTGAAGCCAGGATGAATGATCGCCCATCATTAGTATGTGAGGAGCCATCCATTATGCACTGCTCAGCTGCAGCCCTCGTCTTTTCAGCTGCCATCTAATGTCTGCAGCGTGCGTTTAGCATCTGTGTGCATGTGCTCGAGGGGAAGGGACAACACTTTTCCTTTTAACATAATTTTCTAAGGAAATAAGACTCATGTAACAGTTGCAGTTGTTCCACATATCTTTCCAATTTCCCCCCATGCCTAATTCCTGAATAATTTCTGAACCTCAGCCTGGAGAAGAGAAGGCTCCGAGGAGACTTAATAGCAGCCTTCCAGTACCTGAAGGGGCTACAGGAGAGATGGGGAGGCACTCTGCATCAGGGAGTGGAGTGAGAGGACAAGGGGTAACGGGTATAAGCTGAAAGAGGGTAAATTTAGACTAGACATTGGGAAGAAAATTTTTCTCTATGAGGGTGGTGAGGCAGTGGCCCAGGTTGCCCAGAGAAGCTGTGGATGCCCCATCCCTGGAGGGGTTCAAGGCCAGGCTGGATGAGGCTTTGGGCAGCCTGGGCTAGTGGGAGGTGTCCCTGCCCATGGCAGGGGGGTTGGAACTTGATGATCTTTAAGGTCCCTTCCAACCCAAACCATTCTATGATTCTGTGTTTCTATGAACATGTTGGCCAGTTTCAAACCAAATTTGGAAGGCCAGTAGAAGACTTGGAGACAACCAGTCTGCTGCAGGTACCTCTGCTGAAGGGAAAGCCAGGCAAAACACAGCTACTGGGCCTTCTGCTGGGCCACAGCCAGCAGCAACCTCCCTGGGCCCTCCTTGGATGCCAGCCCCAGCTCTGCCATGTCCCTCTTGCTTGGCGCATGAGGGATGCAGGGGGACAGGTTTTGGTGAGAAGAGAAAGATCTGTTGGGTCTTCTGCTTGGCAGGGTACTTGGCTTTAGACCCTGGAATCAATGTAAGAAATATTTCTGGGTTTCTATTATTCATTAGCAGAGTTAATGTGTAAAGTTCTTGTTTTTCTTGAAAAAGTCTGTGCTGGTAGACAGTCTTGTATCAGTATTACTGATTTTTTTATATATATATATTGCTTTTTTAAACAGACACAATGGCCAACACTAACTAATAAAAATGAGTAGATCAGGCTGCTAGAGTGGCAGTGTCACATGCAGCAGTGCTGATCAGTTTAGACACTTTCCTTCAACTCTGACCTGAATTCTGAATTACTGACAGCAGTAAATCACATGCTGTATGAAGGCAGATAAAGACAGAGAGAGGTTCATTCTGGTAAGCCCAAAATTAAACTTAATTTCTGAATATTGTTCAGGTTTTTTTTGTTGTTCATCAGTTTTGCAGTTTTTTTTTTTTCTCATGTAGAAGCAGCTCTAAAAATCACAGTTTAACACAGCGCTTTGACATTACAGCATTCCCTGTTCTTAGGCTCTGTAAAATGTGTCCGTATCCAACAAGCAAAGAGGTAAATCTTGAAGAATTAACTTGACTATGTCATGTGAATAAGCTGCATGTTGGAAGCAGGAGCACAGTGTGTGCTGAGAGCACGGTGTTTGAAAGCCTGGCATGTTAGCTTGTCAATCATTTGTAAGGGTTGGGTGATACCTTTACATTTTTTTCTTACAAACTAGTATCTTGCTTTGCCATGACTTAACCTATGTATGTGTCTTTGGTCCATTGCTTTTGGAAGTAGAATTTCACTTTTAAATTTTTTTAAGACTGGTAGGAGCTCGGTAAATCCAGGGTGATTCCATGATGCTGTTTTCATTGACTTAGGATAGAGTCATGGGGTGTTTGTCACAACACCCACATTCATTAATGACTTGAAGAATCTTGTTTCTCCCTTTTTCTGGAACAAGTAATACCACACAGAGCGTCGATGTTTTGTAGAGCATGCCTATGATGTGTTTCAAACCTGCTCCACTAGCTTTTGAAAATAGTGTGCTGGGCAAATGCTTAGATGCTGAACGTCCCTGACCCTTTGAATGCAAACTCGGGTATAATTCATATGAGCAGCAGCAGCTCACTCAGCTTTCACTGATTCTGTACAGCTCAGCTGTGGGAGGGATTGGGCTCTTTGAGTGTTCCCTTGAATCAACATCTTGAAACAATGATTGTGGCCTAATATTATCTAAAGTCGTTTAATGATGTGGATTTTTTTCTCCTTAAAAAAAACACATACACACCTAGGAAATGTCATTAAAAATATGGTAACAGAAAAATTATTACCCTCTGGGTAAGCTCTTAAATGTAGGGAAATGTCAGCTAAACTTAGGTGCGCAGCTTTAACAGTGTGTCTTTATGTGTGTTGGTTATAGTCTATACGTTTTGCTAACACATCATGAAACACTTTCTACCATCATGGGAGGTCTGCCTGGTAAAGCACACATTTCATGAATGGCCACATGGTGCTGTAATCCCTCCTACATCTTTTTTCCTTTTTTATACTACTTTTTTAATGATGTGAGTGTGTAATTATGTTTTTTAACTGTGACTTGAGGGAAGCACAAATCTAACATGCAGTTTGACCTTTGTATGGTCTAAGGGGTTTTTTCAGGTTTATTCATTTTAAAAACATTGCTCTATGGTGATTTTTTCCACAGATTTAAACATTATCTGATTTAAAATTTATTTCCCTAGATTTCCTGTGTTCTTTGCATAATAGAACTTTTAGCTTTCATTCAGCTGGTAATACAATATTCTCAGAATGGAGATGGTTTCTGAAATTTAGTTACTGAAGGTGGTATCCGGCATAACACCTAAATTATCATTTTCTTACTGTTGTTTGGTTTCCTCGATCACATTCACACTTTGGATTATATTACCAGTTCAGGAGTAAATCAATTTAAGAAAGATGTTGATTACTCCAAAAGAGTCTAAAAGAGAAACCTGTGAGGAAAGATTGAAAGGGCAGAGAAAGAAAAAAAAAAAAAAGACTGGGAAAGGGAGGACTGTGATAACACTTTTCAATTTTATATTAAAAAGGTTCTGCAGAAATAAAGGGACTACACAGTTCTGTATGAGTAATGACAGCAGAAGTGGTGGTCTTACATTGCATCAACAAAGTTCTAGATCAGACATTTAGGAAAATGCTTGAACAACGAGGACAGTGAAGCAACAGAACAGATGGTACTCAAGGACTTTGGAGCTGGTAGTGGCAATTAAATAGCTGATCTTGCCTTCAGGCAAGAAGACAGATTGTGTCAGTCCCAAGTAACTTCTGCTCTTTCTCACCCTTGTGTAGTGCACAATGTATTGTAGTGCACAATACAGACTATTTAGGTTTGAACCTAAAACCTTCATCTTTCAGGAAGGAAATTTAAGTCTTGATTCAAAGTCACCAGTAATGTAGAATCTGCTGCCCTTGGTAAATTCTTCCAATACCGAATTGTTCTCTTGGATTGTAAATTGTGAGTTATTTTTCCTCTTAATTTTTCTGAGAAATACAATTGTCTTCTTTTCCTTGGATCTCAGGGTACATTTGCCCACTATGTAAAGACTCCTTTTATCAAATTTTTCCTGTGTACACTTTCATGCGTCATTCCTTATATGCCATGGTGCAGTCACCTCTCAGCCCTCTCTGTATTTTTTCCCTTCTCATTTTCTTTTTAAGCTGAAGGTTTTCAGTTTCTTGGCGTTTTGCCATTGCAAGGCAGGCATATTTTTGATCCTTCTTGTGACTCTGCAGTGAACTTTGTGCATGCTTTGCTTAAAATGGACTCTCTTAGTGGCCACATCAGTGCTGTGCGAGGTCTTCACTCCTCCCTGCTCCTGCTTCTCAGAAAAAGGGAAACGATCATTCTGTCCTGTAAGGTCTCTCACGGTGCTGATAATCTGTGGAAGCATGCAAATCCTTGCCAGAACTGCTCCTTCCCTGTGAGTGTCCTCTGCTCCTGGTTCTAGATGCTTTGGGGTCTGTATGCTGTACTAC
>VZTO01009922.1:0-28521 GCA_013400615.1 Syrrhaptes paradoxus
CCAGAGCGCGAGGCCCAGCAGAGGCGGCCCCGCCCGCCAGTCCGGGTCCGGGGCGATGGCTTCGCGCCCCGCGCCATCCCGCGCGCAGCACGGCAGCACGAGGCGCCCACACGCCCCGCGAAAGCGCGGGGGAGGGGTGGGCGGGGCATCTACCGGCAAGGCCGCACCACCCGCCCCTTCCCGCGGCGAGCGGAGCGCCGGAAGTGGCTGCTTAGGCCATACCATGGAGGAGGGCGGGCCGCTCTAGGCCGCTTGTCGGGGGTTCCCGCGGGGCGGCATGGAGGAGCGGCGGTACCGCTCCGCGTCGGGGGCGCCAATCGCGCTGCGGTGCCGGCAGCACAGCGCCTCCTGCCGGGAGCTGGCGGTGCGCTGCCCCCGCCTGCAGCTGCGCTCGCTCAGCGCCGTCACCTCCGCCGTCTGGCTAGCGGCCTACGGGCTCTTCGTGCTTAGCGAGGTACCGACCGCCCCCGGGCCGCGGCACACCGGCCTCGCCCCTTCCCACCGCCCCTCGCACCTCTCCGCGGCTCAGACTCCGAGGGGCGACCTGGGGGCCTGGCCCTGAGCCGGCTGCGCCCCCAAGGCCTTCTCCCGCCGAAATCCCGAGGGGTCATCGGAGGCGCCGGTTTGCCTCCGAGAGGCTCGGTGGCAGTGCGCGTCCTAGAGCCCGCCGGGCTGCGGGGAGCCCCGCAGCCTTTGCCGAGCGTGGGCGAGGAGGCCAGAGCCGGCGGAGGGGCAATACCTGCGTACCCTGGACCGCCTCCGTGCTCGGGAACGCCGAGGCGGGAGCTGGCGATGAGTACGTGGTGAAAAACAAGAGAGTTGTGCTAGCTGGCATCTAGCTGGCTAGCAGCCTGGGTGTTCTTGGTGGCTTCTCGGATGCCTCTGTTGGTTTGTAGCCACTTGGCAGATAGGGTAGGTGTACGTACGGGTGTCAGATGATGCCTAGCATGTTCTTGTGAGTCCAAATAACAGATACTCACTTGAAGAGATGAGTTGCAGCAATCTGGAATAAAGGATGTATTGCAGGAGGTGAGCGTTAAGCTCCAGAGGGACCTGCCTGAGTGACTCAGGGAGCGCTGCACTGTGGATGTCATCCGCTTGCTGCTGTTTCACAGCTGCAGCATTAAGACCTTGGCAGTACAGATTTCAAACGCTGCTGATAAATCCTAAAGTATTAGTTTAGATATCTGACCTGTGACCCATACTTGCAGGGAAGGACCAGCTTCTAGGCACACACCAGTTATCTCCAGATTGAAGTCAATAGCTTGACCAAAGAAGCTGGTCACTGTGACCAACGCTATGACTGTTGCGCTTCAATTTTTTCAACAATCTTTCCCAAGGAATGAAGACAGAGATTGTGACGTGAGTCAGTTGGCAGGTTTCCAATTTGAAAAGATGGTTCACGTTCTTCTAGGTGGAAGGGAAGCTGTGTTGAAGTTTGTTACAAAAGCATACACTTCAGCCTGTGGTACCACCCACTGTCTCCCTGCTTGGTTTTTACACATGCTCATGCAGCTTGAACACAAGTGACTGCAATCCTTCCTTTCTGCCAGGAAAACAGATCTGAAAGTCTCTCTCTGTGTGAATTTCAGTGTCTGTAATTCATGACCTTTTTCTTTTCCATGATAAGAAACTTTTGGAAAAGGCCTGTATCCTTTCTGTTTGAATGTGGCCATGGCTTCTTTACCTCACGTGGCAGTACAGGCCCAGCTTGAGTGGTAGGGCCATGTGGTTCCAGTTCTCTAGGAAGTGTCAGTTATAACTTTGATTCATGGGTATGCAGCCTGGAGCTCTCTAAAATATGTCCCAGGAATAGGTTGTAGGTTGCAGACCTTTAGGATTTATTACCAGGTCTTTAGATTACTTACTGTTGACTGTAGTTTCATAAATTATATATTATGTAACAGCAATGCCAAGATTGCAGCCTGCAAAAAGATGTTCGTCCTCAGACAAAGCACAGGAGAAAGCAAATGTTCTCTAGATTGGTATTTAAGACAGGAAGAGAGATGAGGTTTGAAGAAGTTTAGACTTGCAGCTGATAAGAAGAAAACCACTAGGCCAGCAATTTTTCCTAAGAGATTTTTCTTCCCCTCTGAGACTCCACCTGTATCGGCCAGCCAGGTGAATAAAAGGACTCCACCTAAGCAAAATGGCCTTGTAACTGTAACTTCAATATTATAATTTACTGTGCAATATTGTCTAAAGCTGTCTTCAATTAATTGTAAGACCAGAGCTCTGTCTTTGCTTAACTTGTGTTACAGAACAGCATGGTGCTTTCTGCTGCTATCTTCATCACACTGATTGGCCTCATCATATACCTGCACTTTGTGAAAATTGACCAGGAATCCCTACTGGTCATCGGCTCACTCGGCATTCAGGTGACTTCATCCTATGCTTCAGGGAAGGAAAGCACAACCTTCATTGAGATGAGTCAAGTCAAGGATGTAGTTATCAATGAAGCCATCTATATGGTAATCATACACAGTCTTTCTCCTTGTGTATCTGTGGGCACACTCACATCCAGTGTATTTTTGTGAGCATGATTTACCAGAGCAATTAAACACAGCACCATCCATAGCTTTACTGACATCAGGAGCTTTGTTTCAGATTTCTGTCTTTATTCCTAGAATCATAGAATGGTTCTGTGATTTCTGTTCTCTTATGTCTTCTCTTACATTTTAAAGGAGAACTTAAGCCAAAGAAATAACCTCAAAAAGCTATATCCATCCCTTAGATAATGCCACTAACACTGAGCTAGTGGTTTTCATTCTTTGTGTTGTACTGTTCTTACAAACCCTGCTGCCAAGCTCCATAAGTAGTCGAGATGAAGACAAGAAGATAGGCAACACGAGATGATTTTTCCAATTTCTGGAAAACTCCTGTAGAAAAGCAGACCTTACCCTTCCAGTATGTGTGTGTTCTTTTCAGGTTAAAAATTTAATAGAAAAAAACACAGGTAAAATTATCTTTTTATTGTGTGAAGGGAGGAAAGTTATACATTTGTAGACTTGACTGTGGCCTAGGGTGATTCACCTTCAGTCCACTGAGTTGAAACAGATCCTGTTTCTGTGATAACTCCAGGCACTTTGACAGCATTTTCAGACTCTGGTGATTTTGTTTGTTTGCCTTGTAGCAAAAAGTTATCTACTACCTGTGCATCCTCCTCCAGGACCCTGGAGATCCTCAGGCTGTATCTGAGGTTGTGCCACTCTTTCAGGTGAGTTTGACTGAATGGTGGATAAAGCCAGATCTGTGGTCTGTGTGTGTGTGCCAGTTGTCTACGTGTATCTTTATTCCACTACAGGTAGCTGATTACAGTTGCTTTTCCCTGACTGGGCCTCCAGGGTGGGTCTTACAGCATTGTGGAATGGGTGGTATTACGAGTCTCACAGAACTATGTACCAGGGGTGGTTTTTCTATTTGCCCTCCTTTCAAAGAACAGTGAGCTGTGTAAATCTGAACCCAATGAGGAGTTTGCATGAACTAGAAGTCTTTGTCTCATGTAGGACTCATACAGCTTTCTGTGTAGTCTCATGCTCAGTGTTACCATCATAACTACAGCTCTGTACTGTACTTGATTTTTCTCTCAGCTCTGTGTGCCAAAAGTGCTCATAAAAACCACCTTGGTTCACCCATTAACAAAGATCACAGTATAACCTGTGAGCAGTTTGCTTAATATATGACTTGTTTGCTTTACTTCTATCCTGTCTCCCCTTTCTCTTCTTTTGATAACCTGTTCATAATCCCATTTTGAAGATGGATTTTATTTCTGCCTAACACAACAATGCCCTGATCCTTGAGTGGTGATAAGCAGAACAGAGGCACCTCACATCTTAGGCTGCTGAGGCTTATAGCCGTTTCTGTCCTTAACTCACCTGCTGCTGGTGACTGTCCAGTTTATGACTGGATATAGTTAGTCTTCAGCTAAATACTTCCAGGTATAAATAGACTATTCCATTGATATTGCTGCTAACTCAGTCCCACAATTGTAAAGATATTTACTAACAATAGTATAAAGGAAGTATTTCACACAAAAGGAGAAAATGGATTTGCTGGAAGTCAACAACTACTAAATTCCAGCTGCACTCAGGAACCTGTTTTTAGTTAAACATGTTCCTTTCCAGCTTCAAAGAGGCTGCCTGGCATTTGTGTAGTTTTGTTTTATATTTTTTCCTAACTCAACTCTAAGCACTTTTATTTCCATGGAAATAGTATGGGTAGGGTTGACTCCACCACCAAGGAGCTACAGAAAGAGCTGCATCAGTTTGCAATTCATTACCTGTCAGTAATTCTAATTTTAACATGCAAGTTAGTATGTTACTTAATTTTGAAGGAGCAGTAATTAGTAACTTTATTGGATTGCCTGCTTTGGGTTTCTCTAAGTTATGTCAGCCTTCAAAAATACAAGTTACCGTGTCACTGAGCCCAAGGAGCACTTCTGCACTGAATTGACCTGTTGTTCTCTTAAGCAACACTTGCAAGGAGAGGCGTTTGATGGACTTTACACAGTAATGCTGTTTTGGGAGCTCAAAAGTCATGGGACCAGAGGGCCTGTGGGACTGGGAAACTTTTACCTCCTTGCTGGTTTTAATCTGGTCCATTAGAAGTGATGGCAAATTATTATCCTTTGACCACCGTTTCCTGTTTGTGTGAAATCAGTTCATGTTTTCAGTTAACCTTCCCTTGTCCTTTTGTTGACAGTATTAGCAGAGGCCAAGGGCCAAGTGTCTAAATTCCCTGTCCTGAAGGTAGGTTTTTCAGGGTAGAGGTCCTCTAGGATGGTAGATTAGTGTATGTAAATCTGCTGGTTGTTAGGTCTCTAGAGGGAGTATAGCCATAGGTTAATGGGTTGGAAGGTGTGGATTTTCTTCCATGCTGTCACTGTGAGCAGCTAAAGGGGAGGATTTCTGATTTGGTGAGAGGCTAGCTGCAGAATGGTGCTGCGTGTTTTGACCAGACAGCTTAAGGGGCTGGCATTTTTCATCACAGAGCAGGTGCAGCTTACAGAGTGGCTTTGCATTCCTGTATCACCAGCTTACATCAAACACCCCCTGGAGTTTTCTCAATGAACATGTAAAAGAGAAATCTGTTCTCCATTACTTAATGTGAGAAAGCTAATCAACTGCAGATATCTGGCTGTTTCATTCCTTTTACATGTCTGCTTCTGATAGTCAGCTTTGTGTCAGCTGTCTCCACGTTCCTTTCTCAGCCTGACGAATCTCACTAGTGGGAAGTTAAAGCTTTCTAGATCTTTTACACCCAGTTCAAAGCCTCATTCTCTGTTGTTGGACTTGAATTCTAGAGCTCCATGCCACGTCTGGATTGCTTGATAGAAGTGTACAAAAGTTGTCAAGAAATCCTGGAACACAGGAAGACAGTTCCACAATCAAGTGGTATAAAATAGTGGAAAAAAAAAAATCAAGGCAGAAAACTTGTAGCAGCACTTGAAAAGACACATGGAAAAGAAAGCAAAACTGGTCCATGGGATTTTTTTTAATCAGATGAGTAGAAAGTGATGCAGCAGCACAGTGATGAAGGATCATCTCCTCCAAGCTCAAGAACAGTCCATCCAAATGAGCCGCAAATTAAGCAAAAATGCCAGGAAGCCTGCATGGATGAATAAGTTGCTCCTGGCAAAACTCAAACACAGAAAGAAAGTACACAGAAGGTGGAAACAAGTACAGGTACCCTGGGAGGAATACAGCAACACTGTCTGAGAGGCGGCTAGGAAAGCCAAAGCCCACCTGGAGTTGAGTCTGTTGAGGGATGTAAAATGCAACAAGAAGGGCTTCTATAAGTATGTAAATAGCAAAAGGAAGACAGGAAAAATATGGACCCATTGCTGAATGCTGCAGGGGCATAGTGACACAGGACATGGAAAAGACGTGGTGTTAAAAGGATGACATCAATTGCGCTGAGAATATGAGGAAAATCTGTTGTTGAAAATGATGGTAATGACTATATGAATAAAGCTTTACTGATCTGTGCTCTAGCGAGTAAGTTAAAGTTGGGAAATTCTTTGTTGATGAACTAAAAGTTACTGTAACCTTTAACTGCTATTTCTCTCTCTCTTTTTTTCCCCATTACTTCTTAGAAATGTAACCGAGATGACTGAAATGTCAAAACAAGAGTTAAACCAGCAAGTTGGCAGGAGCCTAGGGCTCAGGCTTAATTTGCATACAAGGCTGTACTATGGTTGCCTACATAATCTGGGATTAAAACATGTGGCAACATACCATCATGGAATATGGTAGAGGTAAATGGATTTTTTTTTTTCCATGGTGCCATGAAGTTTGAAAAACACAGATTATCTTATGTCACAGGAAGTATTCTGGTTGTCCAAGTGAAAGGCAGCAGCAGCTTGGGGATGTGCCACTGGCTTTTTGGGTAATATTGTCTAGGTTACTTAATTTTTTATGGTTTTGTTTCTCATTACTACTTTACATGTTGGGGTTGGCCAGATTTTTCAGTCCAGTGGTGCCCTAATGTAAGGTGGTAGGTCTCTCTGAAGTTAGTGAAACTGCACACTGAAGCAGACTGTGTTTGATGGCAAGTCCAGGCAGAACTGAAGAGGGCAGGTGTTGGGGCAGGGACAGAAATTCACTGTTAACAACAGTGGCAGGTCCTGGGAGCTCGACTGTGTAAATGACTACAGCAGAGGTCCTTTGACGAAGAACCATGTGGTATACTTGAGCTATGTATTGCTCAGGGCATGGTTCAGCCACATTGTTTTTCTTCGTGGGGAGGAGAAGTGGTCAAGACCCTTGAGGAGCACTAAAGCAGCAGGAAGATTTGCAGAGCAGTGGGGTGAAGCTCCCACTCAGCAGAGTAGACAGTATTTGGCTTAAGAGTGTGCAGGGAACATTGACTATGCTGTAAAAATCCCATGAAGTCCTGAGAACATGCACTGAAGAAATGTCCAAGTCATTTGTCACAGAAGGAAGTCCAGAAGATTGTTTTAGCTATGTTTTGAATGGCTAAAGCCCCATGGGAGGGCACTTTAGTCATCCACTAAAGCTGAGAGAAGATCAGCAGAGAGAAACAAGGAGTCAGATTAGGGCAGGTTTGTACCAGGTATGTGCCTGGATACCAAACGCAATCTTTGTCCATTTTTGTTTACATCAAGACTGTTTTGTTTTTTTAAATAGCTTCTATCACTTGGAGAACACTACAGTTTAATTCATAACTGCATTTTATTAAGAACAAACAGAAATTTCACAGTATCTGCCAGACAGCCTTTTACATAAGCACAGCAGTTAGGAAAACAAAGGCTTTTGTCATCTCATTCTATGCTCCAGCAATAATCATTGCCAAAAGCACTGGTTAAAATAAAAATTGTTTTCTCTTCCAAAGAATCATACAAAATAGATAGCTACACAGGGTTGGTTGGTTGCTTGCTTGAAGTCAGGTAAGCTATAAATAGGAGGTATATGTGCATCCATGAGAGTGGGGTGGTCCCTGAAATACTCAAGTATTGGTGAATATTTTTAAGAAATAAGGAAGGAATAAAGTTCTATATGCCATGCTTTTTAATTTGAAGTGCAGTTTTGGCAGAAAATAATGAACTTCAGGACAGCTTTTGCTTATTTAATATCTTTGCTTCCTCTTTGCCCTGGTACGAGTCTAAGGACCCAAGTGTCAGCACTGTAAGGTAAGTACAGCCTCTCTACTGTGAAGTGTCAACTTTTATGCCTCGAGCATCCCTAGCACCAGTGACAGCTCAGCTTATTCTGAAGCAGTTTTGTTACTGGTGGGATACAAGAAACAGGCTACCAAACAGACCTTCAGTCACAGGAGGAATTGTTAGGCACAGGGAGGAAGAGTAATGCTCTCTGTATTCAAACTGATGTATTTATGCTAAGATCACTCTGTGTGTGAGTGGAAATACATACTATTGACCACTCTTATCAGGGTATATAGTCACTTAAAAGTATCTAAGCAAAGAAAAAAAAAGACTAAATACCTTCTCAAAATTGTGTTTGGCTCAAAAAGCTTCTACCCTTTCCCGTAACTTCATGGGATGGTGCTTAAATTCATAATAAGTGGGTACATTACAGTATGTGCAAATCAGGTCTCTATTCATACAATCTTTTCCTGTCTTATGTCTGCCGTATTGTTTCCACAGTCCACCATGGGGTGGGTTAGATTTGAATTTTTTTTTAATGTTGCAAGGATGCTGATAAAGGAGTGCTTAGAACAATTTTTATCTGTCCCATGCTCTTTTTTAATTTGTGGCTTTGCACCCACAATAAGCCTGAAAACAAACCTTGAAGATCAGCTTAACTGCATACATTAATTGGATATTTCAAGGTTGGTGGTGCAGGTACGAGGAAGTAAAAACAGTGGTATGGTTGGTTTGTTCATTTGCAAATAACTTTGGTTTGCTATTGTTGAATTCTTTCTAATGGTTGGATTCCAACTGTTTCAATTTGGGAAGGTTGCCCATGAATGCGTAATAACTATGAAGCTGCACATGGTACTTGGGAAAGTGCAGTTATTCTTCCTTTGCTTTTTTAGAAAGCTTATCAAAACAGCTGAACTCAAGCCAGGGAGATTTAGATTTTTCAAGAAGAATTGCTATTTTTCTTTTATTTAAAATCCTTTAACTTTCTCAATCATAATGAAGTCCCTTCGAAACAGATTTTTTAAAATCCTTCTTTAGGAAAGTTTGAAGAACAATACTTGAGTACATGTTTGCTGACTACCTCCTTGCTCTGGTAGCATGAAGGAAGCAGGAGTTTGAAAGGAGCAGCTTCTGTCAAGTCAGAATAGCAGAGCTGATTGGGGGAGATCTGTTCCAGTTGCTGAAAGACAGAAAAAGTACAAAATGGTCTTGCCTTGTCTTTCTTTGTCTGAGATTATGTGCAATTTCAAACACATCCCAAAAAACAGTGATTAACAAAAAGTGTCTTTGGAAGTGCGTTGCTGATAGTGTCTGACTGTGTGATGTGACAGCCCTGCAGCAGAAATCTAATGTTCATCTATTGCGTAGAACAGCGTCGATTCCCAAAATGTATTAGTCCTGTAGGAGCCAGGGCATCATCTGACACGGGTCCAGTCCCCCTTGTTCTGAGTCCTGAACATGCAAAGACACTAGGTTTCCACCTTTATTTTAAGTTGAAAATATTCTTGAGTAGCACTGAACTCTTATTCTGTACTCCCTGTTTCAGGTCTGAAATCACCCTTGACTTGCACAGGAATTATTATTTTCAGTTTTAATTCCTCTTCCTTCTCATCAGTGTCTTCTTTCTTTCACATGTAGAGCAAGGACTTGGAAAGTTTCTGTCTTTCAATTTTAGCATCAGTTTCAGGGAGGAGTCATTACAGCTCTAGGGAAAATTAAATCTTCATTGTGTTAAGCAGTTGCATAAGAACTATAATAGTCTCTGCAAAAAGACCATCTTAATAGTTGTTCTGGGAGCAGCAACACAATTTAAAAATTGATAAAAACCTTAATATGATGGCTATTCACAACCCGAGCATAAAGCTGTTATGCCTAAACTACCTGATCAGACTATGTCATGTTAGTCTTTACACTCTGGTAATAGCCCTTCCAGTGTATACCTAGTTTATGATGCAGTGAGATGCAGCTCTTAATACAGGCAGTATTCAACAGGATGCATCTTTGTGCAGGGTTCATGCCACATGCCACAGTATCCATTACCACCTGTTTGTCCTTTTAATAGGACTGCTCAGCCTACTGCAATCAGATTCAGGCCTAGATAGCACTCACATCTGTCTTGCAGAGGCTGCAGTCTAATTCAGGTAAAAAGTGAACAAGTTAGGAATTGATGGAAACAGAAGATTATTGGAAATCATGTTAATAACTGAAAGTTTGGTTGATGAGGAAAAGAGGTCGCTAGGAGCTTTAAGAGCTGGACCGAGAATCCAGACAAAGGGTATGCAGTGATCTAAAGGCAGATGCAAAGCTGAAAATGGGAGGGATCAAAGAAAATGTATGTGCTTGTAAGGAAAACAGTAAGATCAGGAGATGGAACAAGAAAGGGTGCAAGGAAATGAGAGCAGGAGATCTAATGTGACCAGAGCACTGTGCACGCAAACGACCTGAGGCATGGTATTTTGGATGGAGTGTGGCATGGAAAGGAAACTCCTGCACAGTCCCCCAAAATCAACATTTTTTTAAGAGAAAGGACACTGCCTCTACCCACACTAAGGGACTTTGTCTATTATTGTGGGAAAAGAATCAGAGCCCTCATTAAAGTAAGGTGTGTAACCAGCAAAATCATAGCAATCTGCAATTCAGTATAGAGCAGTGCAAAAACACCCCAAAACCACTCACCCACCGAAAAAAAAAAAAACAACAAAAAGCCCCAACACAAAAAATAAAACCACTCCCAAAATCCCCAAAGTCATTTGGAATGAGCCCTTAAAGCAGGGTAGGCCCCTTAGTGCTTCGGGCCACCGAAGGGAAAAAGCACCGATTTTCAGTCTCCTGGAGCTTGTTAGCAGGTGTTTTGCTTCGGGAGGGCTGTGTAGAAGATAGGAGTGAAGGTGTCGAACGGTAGTTAATATAGCTGGCAATAAGAAGTGTTGCTTCAACAATCTAGGGGGAAAAGAACATTTTTAACTGTAATTAGACACGAGTGCCCTTTGGTTTTTGGAACCTACTGACTGCATAACTTTTGCAAATGGCTGTCTCACATTGAGTTGTTTGGTTTTGAAATGAAGGTCTGTGTTTAAGAGTTAGGTAGAATAAGTCTCTTGATTAAAGGTTCCAGGTTACGAGGGATTTCTTGAATGTATAAAGCTAGTGCAGCAGCCACAAGGACCAGTCCCCAGGGCTTGCACAGATGCTGCCAGCTGGAAAGAAATTCACTGTTAGTTTTTTAATTACCTTTGGAATTGCCATTGTGAAAAGGAGTTTTTCAGTGCTGTTTTTTCCAGAACTCCTTTCTTTCATTTGACTGACTACAATCATGAAGTCATCTCGACAGCCTCCAAAGGTCAGCACAGAGGAGTATGAATAAGAGACCTTGAAGTGCTGCAGACAGAGAGTTTGAAAGAGTCATAGTTCTGTAAAAGAAAAAATGACCACCTTAAACTAAGATGTTTGTTACTTACTGCAAGAACACCAGATCTCCAGCAGTTACAGGCAGTAAAAGTAATTAGCTCTATAGGTAACAGCTGGCAAAGAAATCTCAAAAATGAGAATTGCATTTCTAGTTTTCTCCTAGCTTGCTCTATCACTCGCTGCTTCAGAGCAATAGTCCAAACTTTGTTATGTCCCAGATGGTGGTAGGAAAGCACATACCACTGAGATTTTGCAAGACATATGAGCATGTTTGCTGACCATCAAAGAGGCAGTTAGCTGTTTCATGAAACCTTGCCTTACACTGTACTGCAATTTTCCTTTGTTTATATAGTGTATGAACATAGCTCTCACTTCCCTCATCTCTAACTTCAAGAAATTAACTTCTGGATCCATTTGAAGTTAAAGGCAAACTTCTAGTGACTTAAGTGGACTCAGGGGAATGTCTTTCTGTGGGAGTTATTTTTCTTAAACAGTGTTCCTCACCATACCATAGTGTTATAATCCAGTATGCTGATACCATCTTCATTCACAGCTATCCAGACTGGACAGTCTTCCAATGAGGAAGGCAGGATAGGCTAGAGAAAAAGAAATTATTAATTTAGATATTTCTTGACCACCACACAAAGATGCTTCTGCCAAAAATCTTGGTTTTTAGGGATGAAGGGAAGATGAGAGAATCCTATAGGCTTACTGGTCTGACCTGGTTTGATTTTTAAGAGGACTTCACTCAAAATTTGGAATACTATTTTCAGATTTACATAGAATTTTGTGACCGGTGGCACAAGAGATCACAGAATGGTTTGGGTTGGAAGGGACCTCGAAGATCATAGAGTTCCAACCCCCTGCCATGGGGGATACCTTCCACTAGCCCAGGTTGCTCAAAGCCTCATCCAGCCTGGCCTTGAACACCTCCAGGGATGGGGCATCCACAGCTTCTCTGGGCAACCTGGTCCAGTGCCTCACCACCCTCACAGGAAAAAATTTCTTCCTAATATCTAATCTAAATCTGCCCTCTTTCAGCATAAAACTGCTATCCCTTGTCCTGTCGCTATACTCCCTGATAAAGAGTGACTCCCCATCTCTCCTGTAGCCCCCTTTAAGTACTTGAAGGCTGCTCTAAGTTCTGCCTAGAGCCTTCTCTTCTCCAGGCTGAACAATCCCAACTCTCTCAGCCTGTCCTCATAGGGGAGGTGCTTCAGCCCTCTGACCATCTTTGTGGCCTCCTCTGGACCTGCTCCAAGAGGTCCATGTCCTTCCTGTGCTGAGGACTCCAGAGCTGGATGCAGTACTCCAGGTGGGGTCTCGCCAGAGCAGCACAGAGGGGCAGAATCACCTCTCTCAACCTGCTGGTCATGCTGCTTTTGATGCAGCCCAAGATATGGTTGGCTTTCTGGGCTGCAAGTGCACACTGCCGTGTCACGTTCAGCTTCTCATCAACGAACACTCCCAAGTCCTCCTCAGGGCTGATGTCAATTCATTCTCCTCCCAGCCTGTGTTTGTGCTTGGGATTGCCAATGATAATGAAGATGCAATCATAATGAAGGCTTTGAGATGAATTAAATTCCATCTCTGTAGTTAAAACTGAAGGAAATGCTAGGACAGAGCAACAAAACAGCAGTTCTGCTCTGCTCTTGTTCTTACATTACTCCCATCGATCAGGCAGGCAGTGAAGCCTGTTGGTTTTTGAAGTACCAGTGCACATAGTACTATCACACTGATTCAATTTTCTTTCTTAGAGATTTTGACAGATGTGCATCAACTATCTGTTAAAGATGAATTATGTGTTATAGCTAATGACATGAATCTTGCCTGGGAATCTGCTTTTCTGTGACTCATGCCATGAACTTTGCTAACTATTGAAAAGTTATAAATTATGTTAATCATCAGAAATATCAACATTATTTAAACTCTAGGTGGAACTATTCTGTATTCTAATTCTTCAGTGTCAGTAATCTCAAATACCAGTAAACCTCTTCTGCTTTTACTGCTGACAGTAGAAATAATTGTCTTTTTGAAAACTTCTTGTATATTTACTTGAGATCCCTTTCATCCTTAGACCTTATTGCATAACTATAGCAGCTTTGACTCCAAAGCAAGAGACCTGTCTCAAGCTTTCAATAGAAGAGCTTTCTGCTGGGTTGGGCAAGATGGTTAATGCCAAAACAAGATTTCTCAGACAGCCACCATGTACTAAAACATTAGTTTGGGCAAGGGTAATAGGTACAGAGCTCTAGCCTGGGATGGGCTAAGGGATGGTACAAGCTACTGGGAGAGTCACTCCCTCCAGTTGTTCTTTGCTCTCCTACTGATGCCTGTGGGCTGGCAGCTTACCTAGTATGTACTTTAGTTTTCCTGTTTCTGCAACAAGACATTAGCACTGCTTGCCTTTCATGTGGCAAGGAAAGCATTGAGCTCTGTGTCAAGCAGAGAACAGGACTGAAATACCCATTCTCCTTTTAGCTAGTATCAGCTGCCAGGTGTGATTTTATGGGGGTCTCTTCCCTTCCACACCCACAGTGGTATGTAAATATTATTTTTTAAACTTGATGACCTTGATGACCAAGCAAATTCTTGCCTGAGAAAGCTTTGGCAAGGTTTGTAAGGAGAGGTAGTACCCTGTAGGATGATCAGCTGATACAGCCAGGGAACCTTCAGTATTTACTGAACACTAGCAACCCCTAGTGCTTAGAACATATTTCTCTTCCTTTCTAAACGTCTGTGGTATCAAACAGAGCTGTTCTTTCAGAGTATTGTTCAGTTTTTCCCCTTCCTGAAGTAGAAGTATTTTCAATCCATGTTACCAGAGATCATAGGTATATCGCTGCTCAGAGAGTTCACTCTCAGGAACAGAAAAAAGTGTGCCCCAGTTACCTTAGCAGCAAATATTTTGCTTCCAAAGAGAGGCCATTTCCGGGCTACTGTCAAATAAATTCGAACGCATTCTGGTGGAAAGCATCCCTGCAGCACCATCCACTTTGTTGCCAGCCTGTCAACCAGTTGCCTTTCAGAATCCAAGACACAAGACAGCATTATTTATTAATGTGTTCTAAGGAAAGGTCAGTAAAATCATAACAGTTAATAAATGTGTACCTCTTATTCCAAAAGGGCCATTCTACACAGCACTACAGACAGGGGTGTTAGCACAGTCAGTTATGAGGGTTACAGAATCACAGAATCACAGAATATTGTACTCAGGTACAACCTGAGTTTATTTTAGCATTTTCTCTTCTTCCACAGTTATTTTGCTACTTTTTATACTGTAATACTCAGGAATCCCAGTCACATATGGGTTGTTCACTGGTGTATATATTAAACAACTGTAACTACAAACACTCAGGCAGCTGTTACAGTAGAATCCTGCCCAGTTTGTCATCACATTCAGTTATACGCTCACCTTTATCTTAACTTGTCTGTAGTATGCTCTATATGGAGTGGCAAAATTTGTCTCACTAGGGATGATTTGGCAGCTATCTTGCTACATGCAGATGGAATTCACTTCCAAAAGGAGGTGATCATGTTAGCTCCAGCACTGCATCCCTAAGCAGCTTTGGATCTGGAAGATTAACATTCTCTCTCTTTAAAACAATTAGAACTAAGATCCATGACAGCATCTGAATTCTGTACTTGAGTAGTTGAGATGTCTGCATTGTGTGTGAGAATTTCCAACTCAGAACATCAAAAAGCCCTGCCAAAATATGTCCTACCAGAATTACTGCATGGCCTGAAGCAGCCCATATGTGCTGGCTTCATGGCTCATTGCAAATGTTAGGCATCTGGATGCAATTGACACTTGGGGGAAGGGTAAAACAAAAATTCAGAAACAGAATTAATCTTAGGCTTACATTAGACTTTGTTGGAACCGAGATACCTAATTTGGAAGTGAAAGGCCTAAATTTTTTGTCTAGGGGAAATTAGTTGGCGATTTGGCTCTTTTTATATTAGTTAACTGCTATTTTCTTTTAAAGGAACCTTTTCTTGACATTTGTGTTTTGCTTAAGTTTCTACATGACATAATCTTGACAGGGATCCTCAAAACTTCTTAAGTATAAAGACAGAATTTTGCAAGTAAAATTTGTTTTCAGTGCAAAATATAGAAGAACCAACAATTTACCTGAGCTGCTCAGGAGTAATGTTTTGCTTGTAGCGCTTGGGGTAGAATTTATCTAAGACCTGGTGGAGAAGATGCTGCATTTTCCATTGTGATGTTCCCCCAGGACTTGAAGATGCTGGTCGATCCAAATCCCCATATTCCACCTACGACAATGTTATAGTTTATAGTGCAGCAGAACTATGCATTAATTCAGCAGAACTTCATTAATTCCCACACCAGTAACTACTGGGTTTATTTGTCATGCAGAAAGACATCATTAGGCTGGGAAATTTTGTCTACAGCATTTACCATAGTAAATGTATGTAAGAGAGCAACTACTGAGGACATGACTGCCCAAGGAATTCTTTACCGATTTAAGAAAGTGAAACAAGATCTCAGCCAGCTACTTGTTGTAGGGAGACACTTCTGTACAACTGCCAAACTTTTGGGGTTTGTTTTCAATTGGCCAGTTAAAACAGCAGCATATTTGTAAATAGTTTGGACAACATTCACAGCTTCATCTTAGTTTGCATTGCTTTAACAATTGCAACAATGAGTTTCAGCTCAGTCAGAAATTATCCTGCTTATCGTGCCCACAACCCATACTGTGTGTTTTATGTGGTAAAATGCTAAATGCAAGCCTGGAGGTTTAATGGAGGATCCTGCAAGATGCTCTTCCTGAGTAAGAAGAGGCTATTTGCAGTGCAACACAGAAGGTTTTTATATTAATGGAATTCTAGTATCTCTACTAAGGCACTAATTGCAGAGTTCTAGGGATGGTCCAGCACCACTGTTTTTTCCAATATTTTTTCTAAACAAGGAAAGGAGAGGCAATCCTAGAGCAAATTTCCCTACAGCAAAAGGTGTTCCTACAACATATGTGTGCTGGTAGAATGTATTTGGCATATGTATGTTTGACAAGAAAAAACACTTTTGACGTAAAAGATACCTCTTTAGTCAAAAAGATACTCAGTGTACAGCTGAAGTCCCTGGGGGCCGAAAGGCACGATTTCTGCCCATAGCGATATTCACCTGAGCCATCAAAGCCACCATTTCCAGAGCTAATTCCTTATTAACAGGAAACCTTCCATTGGCTATTTCATTGCTGACTTGGAAGGCCAGTAGCAACCGCTCCCGGTCTGTTTCACCTTTGGCCTGGCTCCGAAAATATAGCCTAAAAAGTAGAGAGGATTGTGAAGGTAAAAAGGTATTATGAACTGAAAGTAGAGGTGGGAACTTTAATCAAGGTGAATAAAAGTGGGGTTTTTTTCCCTCCTTCTCAAAAGTGACCTTTGTGTATTGTGGGGGTGCTGGACAGAGATCTGTAAGCTGAGGTGCTTCCCTGATGAACAAGATTTAGGCAAGGAGGCTCAAAACATGCTTTCTAGCTTTGGAAGCCATTTGAATTCTGAGCGCCAAATACTTCAAGACAGTGAAGCCTTATTAAACACAGGTAAATCAGTGTCTGTCCATCCCCATCAGGCACAGACAGGCAATATGTAATATGTGGCTTTCTCTGCTTATTACAGAATACAGAACTGGTTTTGCTCTACATGTATGAACTTCTACATGACAGCCTTGTAAAAACTTATTATTTTTGCCAGCTTTGTTTTGACCACTTACACTGATACTGTTACTAAAAAAGTCTTCAGTTTGCTTCAGCAGCAAATACATCTAATTAGGAGGCTTTATTTTAAAAATTGAAGACGCATTCTTGTAAATCAAATCTTCCTACTTTTTTTTTTTTTACTCCCTTCACACTTGACATTTCTTTAACTTGATATATAGCAAGATGACTAATGGGGGTTGAAGACACCAGCTTGGGGAATGCTTCCCAGAACCATTCCCATGCATGTTTATTTACAGCCTACACCATCTAATTCAAATATTACTTTACATCTGCATCTATTAATATGTATTCCACAATACCACACAAGACAGTCATGCCAGTGCATCAGTTTGTTTATTTTTATGTCAATCTAATATTAACACCACCACTAGGTAATTAGGTAACACCACCCTCATCCCTGGAGGCATTCAAGGCTAGGCTGGATGTGGCTCTGAGCAGCCTGGTCTAGTGGTTGGCGGCCCTGCATATGGCGGGGGGGTTGAAACTAGATGATCACTATGGTCCTTCTCAACCCAGGCCATTCTATGTTTCTATGATTAGGACCATAGTGACCTTTACACGTCTTATCAGGGTCCTTGGTGTTAGAACAGCCCAACATTGGAAATACCTTATCAAACCATTCTTTCTGTCTAGTCTAGGCACATTCCAGACAAAAAAAAAAATAATGCAAAGTTTCACTCCTGAAACAAATACTGCCTTCTAGGTCAAAAGAAGTAAGTTCTGCTTCCATCTCTGTTATACCAACTAACAAAGTTCACAGAAATTTGTTTCCACTATTACAGTCAACAACATCTTCATATATTCAGTACAGAGCTTTGTCTCTTTTTGGTTTTGGGGTAGCCTTTGTTTTGCCTGCAGACAGAATTCACATGTAGAAAACCACTCCTTGTTCTCATACACAGCTCTCTATTCACTGTAATTCAGAATTCCTGTCCATATTATAAATAATTAATTTGTTCCAGTTTTTGGTTTAGATCTTTGTCTCATACTTTCATTCTCTACTATCTCTTGTCATCTAACTTTTAACATTTCTTTCTTTATAAAGTCTGGACACTGCTGCTACATGTCTCCTCTACAGTTTATGCCATTTGGAATGTTATTCTTGTATCTTTATCTTTGTGATTCTTCACTTAATTGCAAGTTTCAGCATATTCATTCTGCACTGGTGATTTTTCCCCCAGGTGTCTCTTCCTTTCACCTAACATGCATTATTTAATTATGTTTTAGGATCTAGGCAAATGAAATTGTGCCAAGTATGTCTTATTGTACTACAGGTAGTTCTTAACCCATTTTAAGTCTATTCTGCTATTGCAAGTGTTTTGGGTTTTACCTCTAGGCCATATACCCTTTTTTACACATGTACCACACACACAAAAAAAAGTCATCACATCTCATGTAGGATTTGAACGCATCTTAGCTACAACAGTTTTGGCACTAACAGTACTCTAAATTACTGGCCATCTACAGAGATATACCCACTCTAGAAATGTTTAATTAATAGCAGTAGTGAGGCCAACCAACAAAGCACAGTACCTGTTCTTATAGGTCAACTTCACAATTCTTGTACCTCCTTCATACTTCCCAGGATGCAATTCTTTTAAGGCTTGCTCCCATTTAGAAATGACATCACAGATCTTCAAAAAATATCAGGGAGAGAGAGACAAACTGAGAGAAATGTATAGTCAAGGCTTGAGGGGAAAGCAAGTGAAAAAAAGCATTGTGAAAAACAGAAGATAAAGAAATAGACTAGATCAACATAAACACAGCCAAAAGTGACAAAACAATTCCTTCTTCTTTTACACAGTATGTAAAAATTAAAGCTTGTTAACTGAAAACTCCAGCCCTAATCTGCAGGGGGACATCTGTAAGGGAATTCTGGTCTGGCAGCAACTCCGTGGCTATGTCTATGTTAGGAAGTAGCAAAGCCCAGGAGCGGCAGATCTGCACAGTGAAACACCTGTTCCTAAGACTCTATGCCCACACTACAGGAGTTTCAAAGGATTTTCCTTCAGACTAGCTTTAGTCTGATCAAGTGGCCTGAAAACCCACTACTATGTTGGATCACATCTTCCAGTTCATGTTTCACATAAAAAGAATCCATGCTCCTTAATGTGAATCAAAGCATGGTTAATAGGAATGATTGGTAGGTTTGCTTCAAAAGCCAAACTAAAGCACTAACCTATCTTCTGAATAGCAGCTGTCTACATGTTTGGCTAAACCAAACCCTTGGACATGAATGTCCAATCTTTGGGAACATCTGGTTCTAGATTCCAACTTTGTAACTCAGAGATATTTTTAGCAATAGTGTGGTTAATCTCTTTGGTTCACTTCAGCTTCTCTTGGTTATTCTAGTTTTTTACAAGTTGTCTAATAAAGGTCCCTACTTCTCTTTTGATAGCATCTCAATAAAAGGAATGTGAACATAACAAGCCAATGAAATACTTAATCAGATATCCTAATCCTCTCTTAAGAAGCTATTGAGGTTGCCTTGGCAAGTAAATAGTAACCAGTTAATAACCAGTAAAAGTGATGCCTTTGTCTCAAGCTCCTTTGTTTAATGTCTCATCTCTCCAAATGGTGATTCACTTACCAGCAAAGCTCCACATTATCTGATCTGTATCAGACCATAAAGTATGTAATTTGGCACAGTCTGTGGTAGTTTCCTCTTCAAACTGCTTAATTTAAAGTTATTAGCATCTTCTCCCTCCATTGCCCAATATGAAATTATACGCTCAATTTAAACTGAATGTTGTGTTCCTTACAGGTATCAGGGCCTCTTCAAAGTTCTCACTATCACTATTCCTCCATCAATGCTATATGACAAATTATTCTCCCCGATTTTTACCCAAATCTGATGTGTCTCATTCATGGCCACTAGCCTGCTCACTTAAGGCAGTCATCCAGCTGCAGCATGGGTAAAAATCTCCCTATGAAAGACACAGATGTTAATACTTTATCTGCTTTCCTCTTCCCTTGTTCTAAGACACTCCCCTCTTTTTTAAAGTGAAGGCATACCCAGTAGAGCTTTCTCCCCCAAGTACATCATTAACAATGAAAGTTATCTGGAGATACCAAGGAGATGCTTCATCATCCAATAGATGATATTTATATAGACATGCCAAGAGACTCACAGCCTAACATAAATCTGTCTTAATTAGGACTGTCACATTTGATGTTAGTTGTGATATCTGATCATGCTAGGTAGCTCAGTCATGTTTTAATTTTATAGTCACAAATTAAACTTTAACTCAGACTTTAGCAGATATTAAAAGACTTTTTAAAAATTGACCAATTTATCATCTACTAAAACAGAACATGCTTTGTCTTAACTAGTATCTCAGACTAGACTGAGCTAATTCTAGAACTATAGAATCATTTCAGTTGGAGAAGACCTTTAAGATCATCAAGTCCAACTGTAAACCTAACACTACCAAGTCCACCACTAAACCATGTCCCTCAGTCCCACATCTACACATCTTTAAAATACCTCTAGCCATGGCAACCCAACCACTTTGCTGGGCAGCCTGTTCCAATGCTTGAGAACTATTTCAGTGAAGAAATTTTTCCTAATAGCCAATCTAAACCTCCCCTTGTGTAACTTGAGACCACTTCCTCTCATCCTATCACTTGTTACTTGGGAGAAGAGAGCGACACCCAACTCACTACACCCTCCTTTCAGGTAGTTGTAGAGAGCGATAAGGTCTCTCCTCAGCCTCCTTTTCTCCTGACTAAACAACTCCACTTGCCTCAGCTGCTCCTCACAGGACTTGTTCTCTAGACCCTTCACCAGGTTCGTTGCTCTTCTTTGGATCTGCTCCAGCACCTCCAAAAGTCCATGTCTTTCTTATAGTGAGTGGCCCAAAACTGAACAGTGTTCGAGATGCAGCTTCACCAGTGCCAAGTACAGGAGGATGATCACTTCCCTAGTCCTGCTGGCTACAAGCCAGGATGCTCTTGGCCTTCTTGGCCACCTGGGCATACTGCTGGCTCACATTCACCTGACTGTTGACCAACACTCCCACATCCTTTTCCACCAGGCAGCTTTCCAGCCACTCTTCCCCAAGCCTTTAGCATTGCATGGGGTTGTTGCGACCCAAGTGCAGGAATCTATCTCTGAATACTAATCTAGATAGACAATAACCAAGTGTATTTGATATTGCTGCATTAAGAAAAATTTATTAGCCACTTAGCAGCTCTTCAAAGATGTATGCTGAATGTAGCAGAGGGGAAAAAAAAAAGATACCTTCATGTTCCCCTGCAAGCAATGTTCCAAATCCCTGCCAGAAGGGTCATCTGTGAATAGAGAAAATCCCATGTGGGATGGCTTCCTCATTCCTGTCTCCTGGTTCAGTCGCTGAATGAATTCATCAACTGTTGAAGAACCATCAAAACCTACAACCTGCAATGAAAGAGAAGCTAATTGAGGATAACTTTCAACAAACATGACATTGATAGGTATCACAACTAATGAGACCCGATTTCCTACAAACTGGTGTCTCATGATTGACTGCCAGCTCCAGTAACTGCACTTACATATTGTCTCCCTTCACATTGCATTCTTTTCCATAGTTACAACATCTCTCCCTTTTCCCCAGCTACCTTGTCTTCCTAAGACCTGGGGAGCTGGGGCTGGATTCCTTTAATTTTCTCAGGAAAAATCGCTAAAATGGCAAGGAGGGGAAGTAGTGTCCATCTCCCAATATCTGATATTTACAAACACCATGGTGTGACCCACCCACATGAAGGAGGCAGGTTATGGTGCAGTCCTCTTGTACCCATAAGAAAGGCAGCTGTGGTGGCTCACCTGGTAGGTTCCATTCATGAAGTGCACTGGGATGCTAAAGGGGAGTGAGTGGTGGTAGGGATTTCTCAGCAGGATGGATACAATCTCCATCCGGGAGGGTTTGGCTTCCCTCTCACCAGTCTGCACAGTGCGGTCTACTGATCTCTGGCAGTAGATGGCATACTTGCCTGTTTCACTCCTAGGCAAAAAGATGGAGATAAGCCACAAACATGCTTTAAATGCCATGCCCTCTTTCCATTTCCCATGCCATGACTACAGCATTTCTCCCTCAGGCCTTTGCTCAAGCAAAGATATAACTCTGTGCAGATATCCTCACTCATCTCAACAGACTCAAGTGAAAAGCTACAACACAAACCTGAGCTCCAAGGATCTGTAAAATTAAGGTAGACAATGGGCTCTCTGGGAAGTGCGAGCATTCCCTGCTTCTAGATGGACTAGACATAGTATAGGAATATCCTCTTTTGTACCCTGTTCCCATCATAGTATCCATTAAACCAAGACCAGGTCGCCCTCAAACTTGCTGTCATGCCAGTGGAATTTAGTTAGTATCATGTCAAATCCTGATAAGTATTAATAATAAATTGTAATGCATTAGTCTCACAGGATTAGTCTCATTTACAGGATTATATAAATTGTGTTTATCAATTTACATGCTTATACAAATTACAGGTTTCCATGCATTAACCCTATCTGCCAATCAGGAGACAGAGATTCAAAGCAGGCTTAGATTTGTTGATAGTTCAATACAGTTACTAATCTGATCAGTTCACTGTATACTGAAGAAAGTGCTCCACTGAACAGCACCAAGAGGATGTAAGTGTCTCTAGAGCTAGGCAGGAACAGGCAATTACACCTTTTGCAAAAATCTTAAGAATGTATATACTGAATAAGTTCTGAAATTGAAGGATTTACATGGATTTATAACTGTGCTATCACTTTGCAGGGGAAACTAATTCCATTCAAGATGCCTTCAGGAGCTCAGTACATTATTAAATCTCCAGTTAAATCCCTGCAAGCAACATGGAAGTCAGGAGACTGGCTTTTCACTGTAGCAATATATTTCTCACTTCCCCAGTAAGGTATTTGAACAATTTTCAAATGGAGAATCTTGCTTCAACGTGAAGCTTTTGTGTCTGGATTCCAAATGCTCCTGAGCTTTGTGCCTTCTAACCTAGAACTGTGCCCCACTTTTCTTCCACTCTTAGAGAATGGATATATAGTATAAGGTCTCCTTTCATGAAAAACTATACCTAGAATGAAGATATAGTGTAAATCTCAACCATGGGCATTATGCAGTGTGAACATTCTAGTGTCTTGTTTGCTATATGAAACAGGGAAAGCCTACCTATTTAACTGGTTAAGAAACAGCCAAACATGCTCCATCCAAAGAGACATAAGTATTCCTAAAGCTAGGAGGAAGGAACTAAGTTAAATGTCATTTAGCAACTGCTCTAAATCTAATCTAAACTACAGACAAATATAAGCAGTTTGCTGTAATTTCTGTATGTTTGTTTCTAGCCCTAATCATTGCTTCATAGCTGGATTGTATAAATACATTTCCTCTTTGCTTCTGATTAAAGTTTATTTGTTGATAAAGGTACTTTTGGGCTAAGAATCTGGCAGACCATCAGCATAGTAGTGCTTGAAACTGATACATTAAATCAGTTTCACAGAGCCCAGCACATCCTTAGGGAATTCAATAGTCCCTAACAGTAAAGCAGCTCCACTACTGAGTTGAATGGGCCAGTTTGGGACCTGGTAACACACAGTTTGAAGAGATGGTTTCTAGTACTAACCAGAAGATCGCTAACATGTTGCCTTAGCCAATGGAGATAGAGCCTGGACATCAAGGAGTGCCCGATATTTGTATTTTTGCTTCTGAGAAGAAATAGCAAGTGTGAGGCAGCATATAAGAAAATAAATAAAACTTGACAGAAGTACACAGATTTCCTTTGCAATACTGGGAGACTTTTAGCTTGAGTTCCAAGGCAGACTTAGACTGAGTATTTGAATATGAATATTTGTTTGAAATGAAACAACTCTTTTACCCAGGTCTTAGCAACAGTATATTGTTGCAACAGACAACTAGACATCTTTAGCTGTGATCTCCCCCCTCAAGGACACAGTGAGATATGCTGAAGACCAGATCACCATGGAAACAAACTAAGAGCACAGCATGAATGCTGCAGAACAACTTATTGCTGTTACAGTAGATCTTGCGCTGTTTTCTCATAGAGGAAAGTGTTAACACACCAAAGAGGTAACAGAAAACAGTACTAGCATATATTTCAGGTTTTTTCGTTTTTCCTAACTTTTTATGGTTCCCGGAGATGTTCTCTGTCTCGCTTTTGTTCTGTCGGTATGCCTACTAACCTGACAATGTTATCACCTAAAAGTCTAATAATTAATTCTAAATAATTACTTTGGTATGTCTTTCCATCAACAAAAGAAAGTAGCTGCATCAGCAAAAAAACCTCCCTGTGTAGCCCCAGTTATATCTGCAAAAAGGTTCTTTTGCTAGTATAGGTCACTCAGTTTTGTGAGTTAGCTTAATAGAAGTGACAAACTAATGTGAATGAATGAAGGGGGACAGCTTGATAACACTGGGAACCTTCTGTCCCCTCCCTCAACTTATTTTTGCAGGTGCAAGTTACAAAATTGCTTCCATCTTTATCTGTAATGGATGCAAAAGGCAATCAGCTTAGCAGAAAAAATGCTGTTGCAGTCTTTACCTGGGGTCTGCATGTCGCTGCAAGTGCTGTTTGATGTACCAGAGGAAGTGATGTTGAGGCAGAAATAGAGGAGCACATAAAGCCAGGAGTTGCCAGCACTGTGAACATAAAACTGGACATCATTCTTGTTCTGCACTTCTTGCCTGTTATCTTTCATAAAATACTGCAACCAACATTTTGGATAGTGACTAGTGCTTTTGGGAGTGACCATTTTTAGACAAGTAGTTCAAGATTCTTCAAAGGGAAGTGATGGTCAGCAGACAGACTGCTCTTCAATATCTCAACCTGGGCTCTAAGAAGAGGTGTTGTAGATGATTGGCCACTTTTGAAAATTTTGACTAGTGTAACCAGAGCTGAGTAACGATTAAGACTTTAATTAATACTTTTTTTCCTATTTTAACTGCAAAGCATAACAAAGAATACACTGGGGAATTTTGTTTCGTATTAGACCTATATTCTTCAATCAGATTTTATTTTCTCATTTGAGCTGTGAATATTATAATTCAGTATCTACATTCAGGCTGTAACTTATTCATTTGATTTACCCTATAATTATAGTGCAAAAATCAGATTTCATGCTTAATAGTAATATTCATGACTTGCATTCTGTTGATTTACTAAAATGGAAAACAAAATTAATACTATGTGACAATTATAGCTAGCCAACACAAGCTATGAATCTTTATTCTGAATATGGTCTGAAAAGACCATCTGCAATTGGTAAATGGTTAAATTAAAACTAAAATTTTGCAAGCAGTTACATTCTCAATGTTTTTCTTTGCACATCAGTGCCAAGATTCTCTTTCCTCCAGTACACCTTTAGCGTTTGCACAATTTTATGCCAACCAGTGCCACTGCTAATTACTAAAAACTACTATTTCAATTATTAAATTACTATGTAATTAATAGAATCATAGAATGGTTAGGCTGGAAAGTACTTTGGAGATCATCTAGTTCCAACCCCCCTGCCATGGAGAGGGACACCTCCCACTAAACCACGTTGCTCAAAGCCTCATCCAGCCTGGCCTTGAATTACTAGAAAGTATTGAATTAAGTAACTGAATTAAATAGAAAGTATTTGCAGAGTGAAAGTGACAAAGAGGAACTGACCTGAATGACTGAGTGGTTCTGGGGTTGTCGGCAACTGGTCTGTTTAACAAGCTGACAGTAAATTTCATTCTGCAGCTCAGAATGTGTCAAGCAGACCTGCAGTGCTGTCTGGGCAAGTGATACGTGATAATCAATAGAGGGTGCCTCCACAGGGACATTGATGAACAGCTGACAGGACTGTAAAAGGGTGAAAGTTAGTCAATGCCATGAATACAACGACTCCTCTCTGGGACTTTCCGGGCCAAGTTCCCCAGATGGGTTACAGACAATAAATGAATTCTTCTAAATAACCTTGAGAGGAGGGAGGAGCATAAATACTGAATTCCTATCCCTCCCTCTTTAGTTGTGGCAATCAGAAAATTCATTGAACTTCCCAAAGCCTGAGGAGCTCACAAGTCAGCAAGAGAATCAAGGGGAAAATGGGCTTCTTGCTTTCCATGTCTGTCCTTTACCTTGCTAAGACCGTCTAGACTTACTGCTGATCTTACTCTCCTAGAGTGCAAGAATCAAATCTCCAATGGCTTCACCATTGGTCTTACTGACACAGAGTTTGCCAGTAAACTCTGCTTCCTTCAACTCTCAGAGAAGTAGAAGATAAGGCTAACTTCAAAGTGTAAAGCCTGTGGGGAACGTTGCTCCTAAACCCAGATTTCCTACAAGGAAAATTTAAACTTCCAGAGAATGAATGACACCTAATATCCAACTGTCCTATTGTAATTAAATGACCCAGCAGGCCTGTCTGAAGCAACCAGTTGTGACAGTAAATGGTGTGACAAACAACATGACCAAACAATATTGTTGCCCAACAACACAGCAAAATAACTGAAGACCATGCAATGTCCCTTTAAATACCTTAAAAAGTTTCAGAGCTTCAGTCTGTAGAGCCTCCGATGGCAGAGTGGTAAGGGATGTGTGCAAACCATCTTTACTGTAGCACAGCATAGGATGTTTCCACAGAGGAGAATCTGAGGTAGCAGACAAAAACATGCAGTGTCAGAAACAGAAGAAAGATAACAGTGTTCACGCTGAAAAGGAGCAAATGGCAAAGCACCTGAGGAAGAAGCACTGCACTAGGCCATATTTATCTTTGCTGCCACTTCATTGATTTCAGCAAAGCCTGCCACAAACAAAGAATGCTAGCAGCGTCAGCCATCAGCCGAAAGAAGTATTGCCATACTCAGTCCTGCTATGTCAGAGCTTCTCATCATCTGGATTGAGGTGAGAAAGTACCCAGCTGTGTGTTCAAACAAGACACAAACTCTGCCAGGGCAGCCACCTGCAATGGGGGTCTTTGTTAGTGCAAGTCACGATTCAACAGTAAGCAAGGTTCACATATAGGTCTAGAAATACATGAGTTTGCAGGAAAAGAGTATTAAGTATGAATCCGTATGTTAATACACATTTGAAAACATGGTGCAAAAACATATATGAATGAGCAAGTATCAAAGATGAGGAGGAACAGATGAGCATGGAGGTATGTGTGAGCGTTTATATGTGCAGGCAAAGGAACAGATGTGAAGGCAAGCGAGTGTGAGTGTATTTAGAGGAGACACCATGCATTTGTATGGTCCAGGAAAGGAAAATCAGGATCAATGATAACAGGAAAAATTAAAGCTCCAGTTCTTTATTTTAATTTGAATTCATGTTAGAGACATTTCAGATGCTTTGATAGATGATGTGACAATGTGATGGACTTGTCTAGATTCACTGCAATGCCTGTATTCTCTCTGGAGATGTTCTTGTTGAACTAGGGGTAAAGGACACTATATCATATGCAGCGCTTCTTATCAGTTGGATTGAGGGGAGAAAGATGATATAGAATCCCCTTCCCTCACCTTTGGCTGGATTAAAACTGGAAATTGGAATTACCCTTCCTTATGCTTTGCTACCACGGAAAAGAGTTTCTACTTACTAGGGTCTCCTTCTGCGTCCAGTAGTTTTCCAATGAGTCGTTCGTATGATGTGCCCACTGTGGCATTACTGCTACCAGCTGCTACAGTCAGGTGGTACAGCCAGGTATTCTAGACATAAGGGTGAGAACAGCATGGGTCAATTCAGACCTTGTTTTCTACTAACAGGTTCAGTCTGTAAGCCCCATTTGTTCACTGATACCAAAAAGACACTTGCTCTCCAGAAAGACTGCCTTTTATACCTTCTCCTGTTTGGTGCGAATGAGCAAGTATGTGGGACTCTGGTCCTGGGGGTGAATCACCAATGTACAGTGGGATGAGAGAAGTCCTCCACCGGTGGCTTCATAATCTTCATCAGAGTCACAGGAACGGTCTACTTCTTCCACTTTAGACTCACGCATAGGCAGATGCCCTAGGGGACACTATAAGGAGGGGAAGCAAGTTAGATAAGTATAGCTTATTTCCCACTATGGACAGGGAACACTAGAAAAGAAAACCCAGGTCAGAATGTTAGCAGTTCTGTAAAATGTAAGGAATAAACTGTAATTCAGTGGTTTAACTAGTGTAATTATATAATCTTGTTTTTCTATAGAAACTCTTCTCTTTCATCAACTAAAGTACTTACAAACTGTGTTACTACTTTTATTTTTTTTTGATACAGCATCTACAGGTCAGAATGAGAATATGCAAATAAAAATTCGGTTTTCCCATAAGGTACTGTTTTCTCCCCATTACACTTGTCAGTTGTGTTGACATGACTTGTTCTGTAAGGCAGGATGTGTTTTCTGATGGTCAGTTGCTCAGTATCTTGACCCACTGTTTTCCGATCCTGGTAAGACTTTCTGCTTGCTACTGGAAAATAAGTACTTTTTAAATTACATAAGAAGGTCAATTCAGACAAACAGAAGATATCTACTATGCTAACTCTGGAGGGCAATCCTGAGTATGAGTCATAGCATTCCTTGATATTCTAAAAATTAGGTTTTGGCATCACCGAGGCAAAGTAATGGACCATGGGGCCAAGCTTCCAGAAATGGAAGCACATGACACTGATTAAATGATCTCCCTCTTCTCATATTGTTGTTGCTACTTATTTTCATGACACTATGCAGAATATATCAGCTGCTGGATAAAAGTCTGCTCTAAAGGCTTCACCAGGCCAAATGGAAAAAGTAAGAAACAAGATATACAG